>CAEFZX010016864.1:0-12978 GCA_903066825.1 Alfaro cultratus | reverse complement strand
TAGATAGATAGATAGATAGATAGATAGATAGATAGATAGATAGATAGATAGATAGATAGATAGATAGATAGATAGATTTTTTAACAAGGTTTTAGTTGTTCATTTTTTCTCAGTTCCCTGAAAATGTTTGTGAGAGTACAACTTCTTGTAAAAAAGCTTACATATTTTTTTGTTCATATATCCATGACTTGTAATTTAGTGACAGCTTGTATTGTGGAAACGACATTTCGGTCATTGAATAGCGGTTTGTTCTTTGTTTCTCCTGTGTGATGATGGTCGTTGTGCCGGACTGGTAGTTTAACATCCAGGTTTCCGCTCCACAGCTTCGACCTCTGAAGCCTGTCAGACGTTTGCGGCTCTTCATTTTTTTCCCCTGTTCGTTATTTTACATAACAATAACCACCGAGCTGAGCAGGGTTTATTTTTCAAACTGCACAAAGGGAGAGAGTAACATTTCTCCTCTTCTTCATTGTTTCTGCAGCTTTTTCAAATTCGTAATATTTCAAAACATTGACAAGACCGCGGGCTGCAGATAATGGCTCCTTTAACCCTTCAATATGCTCGGGTTCATTTTCTCGTTGCGGCCCTCAACAATGTCTTAAAAATTCCTTCGTTTATAAAGGTATTTACGTTCTTTTGAACAAACACATTATTAAATGTTTTTTGCTTTGCTATTATTTTCAGGGGGTTTTTTATATCTTGTATTTTTAGTAAAATACATGCGCATAGGCCTCTGGCCATTTTGGAAATTTTGCCTTTTGCTTTGTCCCGAGGAAATATCGACGTTCTTCTTGAATTACACAATTTAACTGGAGTATAGATTATTTTTATTTTTTCACTCATGATGGACAGAGTACTGGCTATGAAAATAAATGCTCCCTTGCACAACGAGAAATCACTGTTACCGTTCATAATGTATTAATTTAACTATATATTTGGGATTAATAAGGTATTTTTGAATTTGAATTTCTGTATGAATAGATGTTGTTTTCCTAAGGTTCCTTCTGAATGCTGTCCTGTTTGACTGCATATTTGCTGGGTACTTTGACCTTTACAAATTGCGGGGGAAACAATGGATCTGCCGTTGGACTGAAAGGTTTCTGCTGACAAACTTGACAGAGAGAAAAAGGAGTCCTGTGGTTCGATTCAACATAACTTGATCGATACCTGGAGTGACCCTCGACTGAGGGTCAAGGTGACAGAAATATGAGCACATAGAGTAGAACTGAATAGAATAGAATAGAATAGAATAGAATAGAATAGAATAGAATAGAATAGATTCACCACGTTCCTCTTATATAAATAAATAACACTTAGACTAAATGTAATCATCAATATGGCACAGTGTTATTTAATAAAACAGAAAGAAAGAAAGAAAGAAAGAAAGACAGAAAGAAAGAAAGAAAGAAAGAAAGAAAGAAAGAAAGGAAGAAAGAAAGAAAGAAAGAAAGAAAGAAAGAAAGAAAGAAAGAAAGAAAGAAAGAAAGAAAGAAAGAAAGAAAGAAAGAGAGAAAGAAAGAAAGAAAGAAAGAAAGAAACCAATTAGTTTATTGGTTAGATTCGTCTTTTTTTAAGAACGAATCCTAAAATCACTTTTTAATTCAGTTCAGAGTTTGACAACTATGCGTTTACTGCGCCGAAGCGATATTTATCCATTTATTCTCTGCTCCATCCATTCTCCAGGCCGATCTTTCAGGACAATTTTGAGAGGACAGGGTCTCTTCGTGCCAAGTGATTTGTCTTTTCTTTCAAGAAAATGCATTCATTCTTTAAGAGCTGCCGCTGTAGCAGGAGCCAAGATATTATTTTCTGACTCAGCAATTTTTGATTCGTTACATATGTAACTTTAACCAAATCACTGTAGTATAATGTGATTAGGATTAGCCTGAAGAAATGTACATTATATTTCTATCACATTACATTTTTAATGGAATAAATACATTCTACGTATTAGTAAATAAGTAATACATTTTCAAAAGGAAACAAGCAAAAAACAAAACCAGACTGATAAAGGCCTAAATTTCCCTCCATCGTGGACAGACTCAAATTATCAATAATATTTTTTTTTTTTAAATAACAACGTCTCGTAGTATATATACAATACGTATTTAATAAGCCTGTCGTGTCACATGCTAAAAATATTTTACATAAGTACATGGAATTTAAACAATGAAACATTTCGTTTCATTGTTTAAATTGATTAAACAAAGAGATTTGAATATGTCGTCTATATTCATTCGTTTGAACAATTAGTAACATCCTACATATTATTAAATAAATAATACATAATTCCAGTTAAAAATCCAATAATACCGTTCCACCAAATTAAATGTATTAACGTCAGTTATATTTATAGCTTTGGAAAATATGTAGAAATTTGTACAAAGTAGTTCTGAAGCATTCTGTGCAGCCTACTCTCCTTCTCTTCTGAACAGAGCAAAAAAGGGAACATGTTCAAATAGCTGCTCGCTTTTATTGTACGGCCTCAAGCTGCAGGAAGTTAGAAAAGCGTTAAAATTCCACCAGAGTTGTCACGTGGTCTGTTGTCAATGACAGCTGTAGAGAAGAGAAATCAGAAATTATCAAAACAATACAAGTTGCACCTTTACAGAGTCGATGTCTTCTATATCTACCCTGTAGATCCGGATTTGTGTCAAAATGTCTAAAAGCATCACAAATTCGCTTCTAGGGGAGTATATAGTGGATTTACACACGACGGATTCACCATTGCTACCGTGACCCTGGACGACCTGCAAGCTGCTGCTTCCTGTTCCAATTTGTTTGCAAAATCAAAGTGAAACTCTAAAAATCGTTAGGCCTCTTTCCATTGTTAGCTTTGACAAGAGGTTGAGTACATTTTTGGGCTATATATATATATATATTTTGCTTTTGACGGAGATTTTGGAACACAGGAGTCCTGATCCAGAGTGACGAAAATATCAACATTCTGTTTACTTAATGTTTAAAAGTATGTCGACGGGATAATTTGCTATTCTGTCACTCTCTTTCTCAGACTTTCTTTTGAATTTTAATTTATTTATTTATTTATTTATTTATTTATTTATTTATTTATTTATTTATTTATTTATACTTTAGAAGCAAATTCTTTTATATGGACTAAGGGTGTTTATGTGTGTCCACTCAGCGTCTTCACTTTTAATCGGCATGTATACATATTTTGCTTTAATAAATAGCCATTGTGATTTAAAATGAGCCATGCTTAATTTCCATTTATTGTGTGTGTGTGTGTGTGTGTGTGTGTGTGTGTGTGTGTGTGTGTGTGTGTGTGTGTGTGTGTGTGTGTGTGTGTGTTTGGTGGGGTGTTGTACTTGGCTGATAAAGCAGGCTGTGGACACCGGAGGGGAGAAAACTAAACCTTGATGGTCTCTAGATTGTACAAAGCTCACAAAAACACGTGGAGGTTTGGAGAGAACGGAGCTAATTCCAATACTTTTCATTGGAATTAATGAAAAGTAATTTCATTAATGTCATTTCATTCTGAAGCATTCTGTGCAGCCTACTCTCCTTCTCTTCTGAACAGAGCAAAAAACGGGAACATGTTCAAATAGCTGTTTTCATGCAAGGTATATAAAAAGAAACTGACTGAATCAGTAAGTGATGTTTGGCTGATTGTTGGCTGGGTGCCTGGTGGAACCGCGTTTTAAAAGAATGACACCGATGCTGAACTCTCGTTCCTCATGCAAAGGTTTTCTGGTGATTTAGGAGGCCGCTGAACCTGAATTACTTGATGAATTTTCTATCGATCCTAAACACGCCAGATTAATCTCTGACACTGCTACTGGGTGGCGCTGCAGGAGCCGGGCAGGCCACTCTCCCACTCCCCGGTATTAGCGGAGTATGAGGAGAATAAGGGGGAAGAAAGTTGGCCAACAGCCTCTGCACACACCCTGTATGTACACAGAGGGAGGTGCAGGCGCCATTAACTCCCCTGAGTACTTTCTTCCGCTACTTGTTTTATTTTATTTTATTTTCTGCTTGAATTGGTTAGTTAGGCAATTAAAAGAAGAAAAAGCGACAGAAGATCACTGTGAGGAATAACATGTTGCTCTTTTTTTATCGTTGTAAGAACATCCGCGTTTTTTGTTTGTTTGTTTGTTTGTTTTTGTTTGTGTTTTTTGTCTGAGATTCTTCCTCTTTTATAAGCTCCGGGTCTGGTAACATGAGCAGACCGGTGCGCGCAGCCAGCAGGGGAAATGATTGAGGCTTAAAGGGAGAGCGTCTAATCAAAACCTGAGGTCATATGATCTTGCGCGTGCGAGAGCGGAGTGTATGTTTAATTCCATTTCCTTATCCGGGGGTCCATCCGAGAGGCGTGCAATTGGCTGCTTTCCGTCACGTGGAATCTCAACTTTGTTCACTTGACAGAAAAGAAGGAGGGTTTAAGTGAGCAGGAATAACCGAAGACTAAAGGGATGACATATAAATTTTAGTTATATTTCTTTTCAAGCCGGTGCAATTTCAGAAAAAGACTGAGATAAATGGCCATGAGCTCCTATTTGATCAACTCCAACTACGTGGATCCGAAGTTCCCACCGTGCGAGGAATACTCACAAAGCGACTATTTGCCCAGTCACTCCCCGGACTATTACGACTCCCAGAGGCAGGACCCTGCCGCTTTCCGGCCAGACTCTGTCTACCACAACGAGCACAACCCGGCTCATCACCAACACCGACTCGAGCCGCCGTACACGCCGTGCCAGCGTGCACCACAGCCCGCTTCAGAAGTGACGTCCCCACAGGGTCACACTATTCTCCCCGCCGGGCTGCACAGCACCCCTGTGTCGGAGCAGAGCCACCGCTGTGACTCGGTAACACCGAGCCCGCCTCCACCTCCACCCTGTGGTCAGACACCTCGCAGCCAAAGCGCTTCTTCCCCCGCAAGCAGCCGGAAGGACCCGGTGGTGTATCCGTGGATGAAGAAGGTGCATGTAAACATCGGTAAGAGCTGCATGGGAACTTTATCCCCTCTCTCTCTTTTCCACTGTCTGCAGCGGAGATCTGGCTATGCGTAAAGCTTGGTGTCCACCGTCTGAACCCATGTTCGGTTAGCAGCAGAAGAGAGGGCTCGCTGCAGGGTTGAGATTTACGGTCGTCTGTTTGCAGGGTCAATATAATTACACCCTCCATAAATTTTTATTACACCTCTCAGCTGTGGTGTCTTTAGAAGTCTGATCTCAGGCTGCTCTGCCTTATGACAACTCAGAGCGAGCCCATAAGTTAGCTTTTATGCGCTGGTAATTCGACTTTAAGTGGTGCGGCTTTATAAACGGTGGACTCCAACCTTCCGTTCCTCGCGTTGTTCCAAGGAAAGGAAAGTTTTATGACAGATGAAATATTCATGTTTATAGAGTCGGTCGTAAAACACTAATGTGAAAGCGAATAGCTCCAGTCTGGTGTGGATTCTCTCTGCAGGTTGCAGCCTATTGCGTTGCCAACGAAGCCTTCATCAGCCTTAATATCAGCTTTGCAAAGCCACAAGAATGAGTTCATTCGTTATATTTGCGAAGAACGAACGAGACCTTTGTTTCGCTTTTATTTTTTGTTGTCCAACAAATAATCGATTCCATTTTTACAGTCAGAACGACAGAAATCCACCGCGTCACATTGTATACAGATGTCTGTAATTTTTCTGATTTGTCGAATCATTACTTAGTCAGTGATTCTGTGTCATCATGCCTGCTGCTCCACTACTCCTCTCCCCGCCTCCACCACAACCACCGCCTTTGTTTTTCACCAGCTAGAAAACACAGAGAAGAACAGCATCCACACTTCCTGTTAGTGCCATTTGCTCACGAAATCACCGAAAATAATGTGTATTAGTTCTGGATGATTGATTTATGTTGCAGACAAAGTTATTTAATTTTTAAACAAGTCGACACAAAATACTATTCAAGCTTCCATTGCGTCTGCGCGCAAGACAGGCGCTCAACACAACGCCATCTGGATGTGGAGTGTCACTGCCTGGGGCCCGGCGCGTCTCCTGGCAACATCTGCATGTCTCTCAACATGTGGGCAACCAGATCATGCGAAACAACACAAACCACAAAAAAATAAATAATAATAATAATAAAAAATAAAAAATCGGATCTTCAAGCATTACATAAACTTTTCTTGCTGTCTCTTACTCCACTGAGATGAGAGACTTATTCAGATTCTTCATTTATACTCCAGTTAAATATTGATGCAAATATCTTGTTCGTTTCTCAACAATTTACGTGTGCCTGATTTGTTTACTATCTTCGAACTTTATTTATTTATTTATTTATTTATTTATTTATTTATTTATTTATTTATTTATTTATTTATTTATTTATTTATTTATTTTTGGCTTTTTAATGCCTCGTCCCTTTGTTCTTCCACAGTAAATTCCAACTACTCTGGTGGAGAACCTAAACGCTCTCGGACGGCCTACACGCGCCAACAGGTTCTGGAGCTAGAGAAGGAGTTCCACTACAACCGCTATCTGACACGCAGGCGGAGAGTGGAGATTGCGCACACTTTGTGTCTGTCAGAGCGGCAGATAAAGATCTGGTTCCAGAACCGGAGGATGAAATGGAAGAAGGACCACAAGCTGCCCAACACGAAAGTCCGCTCCGGGACTAACAGCATCACAAGCTCTCAGATTGTGTCCTCGTCTCAGAACCGCTCCTCCGGACCTCTATAGCGCGGCTCTTTGAGCTGTGGCGATGTGGTGCCCGTCCGCATTCTCCCGTTTTCAGGTTGGAAACTGAAGCTGTGGTGAAGCAAACCCTCCGGAATGTGCACTTTGGACCAGAGTAGAAACTTAACGCTTGAAAAGAGGACCAACTCCACTCGTGGCAGACTACAGGGCCCGGACTGTTCCGTAACAAACCTATGACTTTGTGTGTGGGGGTTTTGTGGGAGGACATGTTGTCAAATCTGACTTAAAGAATCCAAAAGGGAGGCATGTGTTCGAATTAAAAACACAGAGCTACACACTTCGTAGAATAGATTTCCGTGAATCTTATCTCCTCTTTAAATGTACATCTTCCGTCTAGACAGAGCCACCCACCTACCATATTTTGCTTAGAGCGGTGTACGTGTGTGTGCGTGTGTGTGTGCGTGTGTGTGTGCGTGTGTGTGTGCGTGTGTGTGCGTGTGTGTGCTTTCTTTTAGCTTATTTTTTTTCTCTTTTGAGAATATCCTTGCTTCTATGTTTAATCACACCAAACCTGAGAGCCATTCTTTCTGTTTTCTGTGTGAGGTACAAAGCAAAGGGGCGAACCGCGCGGCTCTGCCCACAACCCCGCCCTCTCACACCACGACCCCCCTCACACACTTGTAAAAAATGGAACTGTCGTTTCTTCCATAGTCCCCACTCCACCTCCACACACACACCCACACACACACCCACACACCCACCCACCCACACACACACACACACACATATGCATAAAAAACAGTAGAATGCACCATGTAGCCGCGCTCGTACCAGCAGCACTCAAACAGAACATGGACCCGCCGGTCGAACCCAGCAGGCGGTCCGACTGTTAGTTGCTATAGTTTGAACTCGGTTTCCTTTTGTTCTTGATGGCAGAATATAGCTTTTGAACATGCTATTAGAGCTATTTTTGAAGTCAGTATTGATTGTAAAGCGGTACTCTGCGTTGACATCGCTGGCAGTGATGCGGAAGGTGTCAGTGATCCACTGACTGCTCATGTTGGGATGTTATTAAAGCTGCAGAGATATAGAATTATTTTCCAGCACTTATGAAACATGGATGCGGTAAAACGTTTCCCACTGGACATTAATAATCACACCAAAATCGTACAAATCGTACAAAACACGGCACTAAATAATGTATTACTTATTACCTCACGTGTAAATATATATGAATATAAATATGTTTTATGACATCGTGTTGTCGCTTGCTCGTTGATGAAGTGACAGGTTTGCAAGCTTTTACTGACATGAAGAGATATATTTTTCTTCCAACAGAAGCTCTATTCTTTTGTTCTGTGTTGGAATGAAATCGGTTGCAAATGATGCAGGTTTGAGGACACGAGGCGTTTACTGGCCAAGAAAAAGTCATTTCTCTTTCTTTTTTTCGTCATTTCATGTTTTTCTGTATCAGCGCATATTCCTTTTTTCTCAAGTGTCTGATTGTTTGTTTTTTATTTATCCGTTCTGAATTTGAAAAAAAAAATAAAATAAAATAATGATATTGTTTTCGTTTTAATCCAAGTGCCACAGCCGCAATGATAGTATTTGTTACCTCCCGGAAATCTATATGTTCCTTCTCACTTTCCTTAGTGTCAAGTTATTTTTGTAAATAGCCCAAAAAATATAAATAAATGACTGAACGTGTAATATTTCTAGTGTTATTCTATTCTTATTTTTGATTAAATATTGTTTCCACCTGTTTTTACGTAACGATATGAACAACTCGTGTATTTTAAAGGATTTCTCCTCATTGTCAAATTGGATTTAAAATACTCTTTTGGAAAATGATAATTTCTGTTTTTCATTTTACTTTGTGGTGTCTGTGGGTTTGTCCCTCCATCAGGATTTACCGCTGGAAGAAGTATTTGACACACAATAAATAATAACATATTATCTCGGTGTTGGTTTTGCCTACAAAGCCACGGTGAGCTGTCTTCAGAAATCACGAGGCTGCGATGATTAATCTGTCCCGGCCAGGAGTGATCCTGGTACATTACGTCCTGTAATCTCGTTTTAAATCACAAGCCGTCCTTCCGTTTCTCTCCTTAATTTAACGGCAGCTCAGATGCGCTGTTTGCATCGGTCCTATAAAGATTGTGCAGCTCCCTCCCCCACTCACCCCATCTCCAAAGACCCCGGCTTTAAAGATAAAAAATTAAAAACAACAGAAATCTAATAGTTTAACCCTAAAACAAGTTTAAATTTCATACGTTTTTCTCACCGATCCATATTTTGACTAGCATTATGTGCACATGTGTTTTCTTTCTTTCTTTCTTTCTTTCTTTCTTTCTTTCTTTCTTTCTTTCTTTCTTTCTTTCTTTCTTTCTTTCTTTCTTTTACGGAAAGGGAGTGGGCCGGCGCAATAGCTCAAGCCTTGACAACCAAATAGATAATCAACAAGACGAATGGCTTCTTTTGGGAGGTGCAGCTCTCGTATTAATTTTCATTTTCTTTTCTTTGAGCAGGTTATCGAAAAATAGGGAACAAGAAGAGGGGAACGAGAAAATAGCATTCCTCTCGATGAACTTTAAACTAAAAACTGTGCCTCCCAAATTGGTCCATGCGAGCACAAAGACTCCAAGATACTCTATTTGTTGGCTGATTTCTCCCCGGACACAAACACACACACACACACACACACACACACACACACACACACACACACACACACACACACACACACACACACACACATATTTATATATATATATAATACCTTTACATTTATATTTTAAATATAACAATAAACTATATTATTATTATTATTATTATTATTATTATTATTATTATTATTATTATTATTATTAAACCATTATGAGGGACTTTGCCATTTGCTATTTCTTGAATGGAAACAGAGGTTGCCCACACACACCATCTGTAAGTTCGTCTCTTGCCAATATGTACTGGCCAAAGCAGAAGGGACAGCTCCTCAAGAAAAATGCAAAAATTATTCAAGAACAAATCATTAATCATTGGCTCTTCTTTAAACGCTTCTTCTTCTTCTATTGTCATTCAGCAGTTCCACACAAGACCCCTTACTCCAGGAGTGAGGGAGGGCAAAGAGCACATAGACACAGGAAAAAAGGAGACGTCTTGCAAGACACATGGAGGATCGCCACCCCCACCCTCTTCACAGCACCTTCCCCTGCACGCGCGCGCGCGCGCGTGCACACACACACACACACACACACACCTCCTCTTGCCAATCATCAGCAAACTATTTTTACATCCCTCAAATGGCCTGTCTTCCTATAAAATGACACAAACTGTTTGTTCCTTAGTGCTAAGAACTGAAGCCCCGAAAGGAAACAGTCAGCAGTCCTCACAGCGCACGGAAGATGGCCTTGAGTTTACTGGAAGTCGCGACAAAGGTAAGAGGCACAGGGGGTGGGGGTGGGGGTGGGGTGGGGGGGAGTTCACTGAGGCGATTCTGTCTCTGGGCATCCCGCTTCTCCGAATCTGAGACGTTTTCCAGTTTCACTTGTCCTGTGAGCGTTTGGTGAAATCAGAATGCCACTTAGCCCTGGAGGGCCTTTGATTTGTAGCGCAATGTTTATGTATATATGAGTCGGGGGTCCATGGGTTGGTGGTTTTGTGTGTGCCAATCAGAACTGGCGGTATCTGTGGTGCGTTGTGTATTTTTCTGGTTTGTTCGTACTATATACAGAGTGAAGCTCTGTCATTTGTTTCTTCGCGTTTGTTCATATGAGTACTCCATTGTTAGGAATTGTTCTTATTCATTTGACCCAAGAGCCGTGATTTTGTTCGAGGGGGTAGTTGAATGCGGAAGAAACTCACTTAAAACTGCTGCCAGACTCAGTGACAGACAGTCTAAGCCTTGTGTAGCTGTTTGGGTTTGTCTTGAACCCACATGAACCTGATGCTGAAAATCTTAATTCATAGTTGTGCATTTTTAGTTTGTGTTTTTCCCCAAAAGGTGCAAACAGGCCCTCGATTTGTTGAGAATTTAGTATATAAACATGTTCAGTCGGATAAAGGCTAAAATGGGAAACGCGACAATTAAAGCAATGCAGCGGTCTCTGTTAATGGAAACTCGTATGGCTGCACGTTAAAACCAATTTAGCTGGGAAACAAAGGATCTATAAACCTTCCCAAATGATTTGACTGCTGTGAGCTTTCAGGCTTTCTGTTTATCTGCTGAGCCGAGCAGCAGCCTCGGAAAGCACATTCACTGCTGCCTGACCTCTTCACAAATCAATCTTAGTGGAATGAAAAACCAAAGCAAAACGGTTCTCTGCCGGAGCTCACAGGCTGTGCTACACAAAGAACAGAGAAACAAACTGCAGAAATATCAGTGGTGAACGCAAAACAGAAGAAGATCTTGAAAACGTGAGCTATGGGAAGAAAAACATCAGTGATCGTGCAGTGACAGTAACAGCGGCCGGAAAGGTTCAACCAGGGGACACGTTTTCCTGACCGATGAGGTCCACGAGCTCTGAAGCCTGGCTGACCCGCGGTTACCCCCCCTGTGTCCCATTCCTACCTTACCTCCCCCGCACGCCCGGCGTACCTACCCCCGCCTCTCCTGGTCCCCCTTGACCTCACCAGACTGTTGGACCATCCTCAACCTCGGACATTCCCAGACCTCTGGAGCCCTGGGGCCAGTTTGTCATAACAGGCAAAGTTCAGAGCACTGGAACCCAGGCTGACCGTGGCATCTTTCCGCCCACACACAAGAGGACAGACAGCCACAGACAGACAGACAGACAGACAGACAGACAGACAGACAGACAGACAGACAGACAGACAGACAGACAGACAGACAGACGAGCCCATTCTCACTCCCTACTTGTAATATATTGACGCATGGTCATTCTGTCACCGTCACTTGCCCTAAACCTAACCAAATCGTCGGGTTTTGAAGTTTCGGCAGCGTTTGCGAGAGCCCTTCGCGTAAATAGTCCACGTAAAACATGTGTTTTTCCGAAATCGTCAAAATGTGAAGCTGAGGGAGCCGTCCCAAATCGTCAAGTATTGACGCGAAAGGGGTACCCGAGGCGTTAAGATGTGGCGCTTGGTCGGTACGCGTCAACATATGATGAGTAGGGAGTGAGAATGTGTTGGACAGACAGACAGACAGACAGACAGACAGACAGACAGACAGACAGACAGACAGACAGACAGACAGACTATATTCACATGGATGAGACACTGTAAATGCATTCTATAAGTTTCAGATGATCACTTAGATGACTGAGGATAACAGATTCTAAGGAGGAACAGTCTTCCAGTCCCTCTCATACTCCTTGCTACTCTCTAAAGGACGGTAGTCACTTATGCCACTCTGTTAAAGTCTCTTATAAGATGTGGTCTTATAAGAGAGGTTTAAATAGTTTCCTTTATGCTGTACTTTGTGTTACAGAACTACACCAGTCCCCAGCCAGTTAACAACTAAGGCAAGGCACCAGACAAGCAGCAGATTTACTTTACAATGATATTGATTTATTGGCGTAGGTTACGTTAGCCCTGCGATGGACTGTCCAGATCTGTCCAGACTGAGTCCGCCTCTCATCCTTTGGCCGCTGGAGATATGGGCACCTATGGATGGATGGATGGATGGATGGATGGATGGATCCATCCGTATTTTGATTTACGTTAATTTACCTAAATCAAAATAATAGAGAAACTACTCTCCATGTAGCTGATTGGTTCCATGCAATGGAGTCAATCTGCTCCAAAAACTTCAAGAGAAATCTCAGTTAACTGTTACTTGAAGAAACGAGGCAGAACGTCAGCTGTCAGGTGATGGGAGTGCGCGCCCTGTCTGTTCGGATGACCTGGTCCAAATGATGGGACTGATGTTTCAACAGCAGCTTTTCAAAATAAGCTGCAGACCGCAGGAACTCACATGACGCACACCAATTGTCCTAAGAGTAATGAGAACACAGCTATAGGGAATCCATCGAGGTCTAGGTAGGCATTATGAATTCAAGGCTGGGACAAACACTGATCTTTGGCCCAGAGAGTCTCGTAGTGGTTTGCTAATTATCAGACAAATCGCCCGCACATTTTTTTTTTCACTTTGGCTCGTTGCATCCGCGGTGTCAGAGAAATTTATTATTCTGGAGAGCGCGGAGAGCAGTGGAGGTCACAGTACAGGCACGCGTGCTGCAGGAGGAGGTCTACACTGGAGATATATGGCAACAACAGTGTAGTGTGTGTGTGTGTGTGTGTGTGTGTGTGTGTGTGTGTGTGTGTGTGTGTGTGTGTGTGTGAGTGAGAGAGTGAGAGAGTGCGTGTGTGTGTGTGTG
>CAEFZX010016860.1:0-20054 GCA_903066825.1 Alfaro cultratus | reverse complement strand
AACTGATCAGAAGATCCAGGGCGTCACAAAGGATCACCTGAAGGCAACAGAGAAAAACACAGAGAATCACTGGAAGGGTCAAGGCAACGAGGAACACAGAGACAGGCTCTAGGGGGCTCAGAGGTACCGTGACTGGCAAAACACTCGGGCCCGGTGGACTGGCGGCGTACTCCTTAAGTACACCTCGCTGACGAGGCTGATGGATCACAGCTGTGACCGATGATGGCACCACCGCACTCCATCCGGACCATGGCGCCATCTAGTGGTGGAAGAAGGACACGGCGCACAGGAAAAACCCCACAAAGAAAACCAGAGGACCCCGGAACATGACACTACAGCGCAATCAATTTTTGCATATAAATCAGACTTCATTTTAATGAAGCAATGGTGTTTTATTTTTAATCATGGTGATGACATGATTGCATGCATAATTGTGTTGATTATTAATGTGCAGGCGCTGAAAGTCAGAGGACGCAACATTACCTGTTAGTCTTGAAAAAGACAAACGTTGCACAACGTTCGAAACTTTTGATTCACTAAACCCCCAACAAACTGAGATTAATAGGAGAGTGACCTCAGTCTATGTTGACTTCTGTCGCTGAAAAACAAGCCCTGGCTCGAATCCTTAGAAAAACAAGAATGTATTCCTCCAAACCTGTTGATTATGATGGAAAGTCCTTTTTCTTTCAAAGACCAGACAGACACATGGTCCAATTTTGAGATAAGGATTTAAACTTCAGTTTAACATAAACTTGTAGTTGGAGTATCTTTGGTTACCCTGAGGTATCTTTTCAGTCATATTGCTAAGTAGGGCGCTGAGGCTACTGACCACTTCTTCGCTCTGGTTTTCTTCTCACAATGTTCTTCTTTGTCCACCATTTGGTGGACAAAGTGCATATGCGAGTGCATAGTTGGGTTTATTTCCTGGTTGGAGTCTTTAACTCAGCTATTGCTGACTTAACGTCACACATTACCTTTGTTTTTCCTGCTCAGGTCCATTTCTTACCTGGTTAGCTGCGCCTCTCTCTTGGAGAAAAAGCTGCTGACTGAACTGTTGCTGCCATTAATGTTGCCTTTTTTTAAAAGTCGTAAATAAATGACAGCTAAATCTAACGGTACTGTGCCAAAACTGGGATTGAAATTGATTGGGTTGGCGGTGGATCTTTAGCTGTATACGTACCAAACTGGATTCTATACATTCATTTGTAAATTTGACCTGTTCATCCCACCTAGGGTGCCCTGAGAAAAATATTTAAGTTTTTTAAGCCTAGGTTGCTGATGGTTAATAAATCCGACCCAGATTTATTAAATGCCTGCTACAGACAAGCATTCAGATATTTTTTAAAAGGCATGTTTTGGTTGTTGGAACAAGGCTGCATCTGTGTAAACCGATTGTACGACACTGGAATACTCCTGAGGACTGCAAAGTCACCGAAGAGCAAATATTTGGAGGTTTTCTAGACACCCTTGCTGGTCTTTCCGGGGTTGAAATTCCCATCTGGGCTCTGAAACCGCGCACAGACCATTTCTGATTTGTGATTTGCTTCCTTAAATAGGCTTAAAGTGAGATACTGATTGCCTGACAGAGGGAAATGAGTCTACAGCCGGTGTTAGTGGGGTTTTTTTCAAATGTGAATTGACAGGGCGGAGGTGGGTGGTTAGGTTCAATCCACTATTGCTGATGAGCAGGTTGATTTCTATTAACCTGCAGCCTGCAGATCAAACACGCCGTTCCGTGCCGCTGCCGCCTCTGAGAGGGAGAGAGGAAGCCGAGACTCGGCCGCCAAACTTTTATGACAGAAAGTCTGCTTAATGGGCTGGAAGATTCTACCCATTTAGCCCTGAAATAAAAGGAATCTGGTCGGCGTTCAGGAAAAAATGGCTGCTTCCAGTTAAAGTCCCCTAGTGTATTGGAAATTAGGGAATCACAAGCACAGTGATCAATCTTTGAGGAGAGTGTCCTCTTGCATAAAACGCTCCAGTGTTTCCCCGAGATATGAGGAAGTAGAGCGAGGCGACACAGCATCCACCCTCACATCGGATGCTTCTACTCACGTGACAAAACGGGACTTGTGGGCAAAACTTAAAAGCTTGCACAGACTTTTTTTTCACAAGCTGACACTGTTATATTTAAATTGTGAATCTTACACCGAAAAAAAAAAAGAAGCAAAAAACATGGAAACAACAGAAGAATTTTAATTTGTACTGTTTTCTGACGTCCACACATCCAGGAAATCTTGGGACTACACAAAACACATACACACGTCATCCTTTCAGAACGAGCAAACTCTGATGCGGACCAAAAAGGCAAACTGCTGTACGCCTACACGCCTAGGTAAGTGAAATGTGGCATTCTGGGTAAATGCATCCAAAACAAACGTGTGTGTCTAACGCTAGTAGGAGAAATGATTTCTTGTCTTTTACCAAACACAAAAGAGAAATACTACAACTGCTAAAATCTGACACTACTACATTTTTGTTTCCAGGAAGTAAAGCTCAGTGATTTATTCTGAGGTTTTTGTGCCGTTTCCTTCAGTTGTTCTTGGTTCAGCGCCACCACAGGCGAGGAGGGGAATAGGTTTTTTCAAGTGTTCTGGTTCGTTGGACACAGTGCATTATGAAAGAAAACCGCAAATGTAAAAATGTAACAAACGCTGAAATTTGTTACCAGGCTATTAGGTGTGAAAACGCCCTAAAAATCAAATACGGCTGCAGGATGTGCAACAAGAACTGCTCTTTAGTTTAGCGTTTTAATAGCGTGCCAACTGAAATGTATTCAAGTCGCATCCAAACAGATTTTCTGATCACGTTGTCTGACAATATGCTCTGCTTCTTTAAAACCTATGCATGCTGTTTTTCTAAACAATTGTTGACATTTTTTTTAGACATTTCCTCTTACTTGGATTACTTTAGGAATGTCAGCTCTAACCATTTTTCCACTGATGCGTGCAACTCGATGCTTTTCACCCTTTCGAAGGACTTCAGGGTAAAATAATGGTCAGTTCTTTACAGCCCCCCCGAGTAACTTAGGTCAGGGTAAAATACGGCGTGCCCCCCCCCCCTTCCTGTCTTTGTGTTTGTTGTAAATCCTCCGTCCCGTCCTCTGATGGATGACACCCACGTAAATGGTTAATAAATTAATGTTTTCATGGTTTTTTGGTAAGAAAGGAACAGTGGATTAATGTTGTGAAATAGCCCCTGTGATAAAAATAGGCTCTGTGATGAAAGGTGTAAGCAAGAAAATCTTTTTTATATATATAAATTGTCTGTATGGGGTGAAGATGAGAGGTGAGGAAGACACAGGGGGAGTAATAGCCAGAGAGCGGAAAGATGTCGGTGATAGTTATAGGATCAGAGAAAGGACTGTGTGTGTGCAGGCGTGTGCATGTGTGTGTGTGTTTCAGAAAGAGAGAGCGCGCGCGCGCGTGTGTGTGTGTGTGTGTGTGTGTGTGTGTGTGTGCTGCAGCCTGCACAGGGAGCTGCCTGTGTGCTGATCACTCATGATGGCACCTTAGAGGCCATCCTGTAAGGAAGAAAAATGAAAACTATTAAAGGCTCACTGGGCTATGTTGGCTTTGGTGTGTCAGCAATTATTAGCCAGGGACAGCAGTCTTTAGGTCCTCATATGTGGAGGAGTGGGAGGGAAAGGCCACTACACTGTGCTGCTTCAGACTGAGGAACTTTCCTCGCAGTGTGGAAACGGCAGGCAGTGCTGAGAGTTTCCTTTTACCTGCAGTTTCGGGGTTTGGTTACATGTTGAAGCGGTGGGTGATCTACTTTCCTCAGTGCGCTTCTCCGTCTTTAGCTCAGCAACCAAAGGTGTTGTGGTGTTTTCCTGCTCCGAGATCAGATGTCAGTCAAACTGTGTGGTTGGGAAATGAGACCTACTTTTCCCGTACGTCTCTTCATTCAGCTTGCTCTCCTTGTTGCACGTTGTGCTGCCGGTTAAAGGCTTCCAACCCAAATGTCAGCTCTGCTTAAAGTTTTTGTCTCTGGTTTTTGTAAAAATGGTCAATTACTTCCTTTGAAATTCCACCCTAAAAATAAATTCTCGCTTCCACCACAGCCTGGGCTCTTCTCTCCTCTTTTTGCAGTGGAGGACCTTGTGTCAAACGATGTCTAACAACGTTAACGTTCCAAAACTACACAAGACACCTCAAAGTAGAGCAAATAACGACATGAGAAGTAAAAAAATCACAAGTCGGTCAAAGCATTCTCTTATTCATGCAGACATAAATTGAAAAACACAAAGCAAGTTGTAGCAATCAGCAACAAATACAGTTTATCTCAGTTTTTCTTTATTATTATCATTGTTTTGGGATCTATAATGATTGGTGTCAAACAGCGCGCCTCTGCTTACTGATTATGTGAAGGACACGATCCCCATTAATGCATGCTTCCCTGGTATTAGTCACATAACACATTATGGAACTTCTACCTGGTGGCGAATTTGGTGTCCTTGCGTTCACAGCCCCTGCTGGAAGACTGATCCTCAGTGGACCAACCTTCATTACTCATTACTGCGTTTTGAGGACGTGGGGGACCACCTGTGACACTTATAAATGACTTGCTTTTACAGTTTGCCTACGGCGGAGCTGTTTCTGGGCCTGACCAGATGGCCTGTGATCGACTCTCACGCGGTGCAGCATGACGATCGCCCAAGGGCCCTGTTTACTTTTCATATGAATTACAAGGGGAGGGAAATGCAGCATTACACAGTCTGTATCCAGGAACATACAGGATGTGTGGATGTATGGTAAACATGCCCGCTTTAGATCCCTTCTGTTCTTCCGAACCAAGAACGCTAAGCAGTTTCACTCAAGAAACAATAGAACACATCTTAAATAAATCCACCAAATCCTCCTTTATGTGTTCTCTGAATGGAGAACAAAGGTGGACAACGAACAAGAATAGCAAGGTAATCCACGCTGTAGAGGGAGGGTGATGCAAGAGGTCACTGAATGTAAACGCTCCTGTGATTCAGGCAGTGGTAATCCTCCGGCTATGGCAACCGAGCATGCATCAATCACAGCCTTGTGTATCGAGAGGTGAGCCAACAAGCATTAACCTTGAACCAGAAGTCATTGTCTGGGTGTTCTGCCCCCTCCGCTGCGCAAGAAAACAAACATCCTGGTTATTTGCAGGATATAAGTCGGAGCTCGGACGTGTCGCGTTAAGACCTGTGCTGGACTTTGAAGGAAGGTTTTAAATTCAAACGAGGAAGAGGGACGACAACTTTGGAACCTGAAGTTGCATCTTAGGAATTCAGAACAAGAAATGTGACTGGAAATCACTCAGAAAGGCAAACTGGGCAGAATGTAAATTATTTTATTTTATTTTGTTTTTGTACCTAGGTTTAAAAAAAAAAAACACGATATACAAAGATTGTAGTCACTTCATTGACACTATTCATATAGGAACCAAACAATGTTTTTGCTTCTCTATGGTTCTAATTCGGAAGATGATGGGCTATCTTTAGAACTTTATTCAACATTCGCAAAAGTATGTTGCTATATTGTGATTACAATAAAATGTCCCTAGATGCCAAGGAAAAGCACGTAGGTAACAAACGTAGGTCTGCTAGGTTTGCTAACTAGCAGCTACGCATTTTTGCGATGCGACTTGTGCTTCCCGTGCGACAAAAGGAAACTGCCTGGAAAGAACCCGCCTTGATTTGGTGATCATGACAGACTCAGCGATGTGTAGATGTTGTTCGACCGTTTTGTCCTGCAGATTACGTTTTCCCAGCGAAAGAACTTTCGCCTTCTGGCGGTCTCAGGAAAGACTAAAGTGACTTTATAGCTTAGATCTAATCGCGCTTCCTCAGCAAGCAGCATCTGATAGGCTTCCACACCTTATCAGTGTAGGCAGGCAGAGAAATCAGTTCAAGCATCTGCAGCCAGGAGGGAGGAAAAGAGGGCAATTCATGATGGAAGGAGCCAGGCTTTACCAATTAGAGGAAGGCTTAAAAAAAATAAATAAATAAATATTCCTCGGGGGTTGTTTTGATCAGGCAAAGAGATGGAAGAAGAAATCCAAAAACACGAAAAGACTCCTACGTTTCAAGAACAGATGCGAATGATAAGTCGGTGTAGCACTGTTTGATTTCTTTGATTGCCAAAGTGCTCAAGCATACAAATAGTAAATGTAATAACTTTTATCCAAATGCCTTTTCTGTTGGTATTTTTCTATCGGCAGGAAATTTCTCAAAGAAAACTCTGAAAAGCGTGATGCTGATTTGTATTCAGCCCACTGACTTCACGTCGCTGCAATTACAGCAGCAAGTCTTCAGGTTTGTGTCTCCACCAGCTTTAGAGCTACAGACTAGAGCTGTTAGTCATTGTTCTTTGCCAGAAATATCTCAAGCTCAGATTAGATGGAGACCATCTACAAAGAATAATTTTCAAGTCTTGGCACAGATTCCCGTTTGGATTTGTGTCTAGACTTTGAGTGGGCCATTCTAACACAAGAATGTGATGTTTAGGCCTTTCACAATAACCAATAAGTTAATTAATCCCATGATAAATTAAAACAAACTCAATATTTTCCATTGGCATGATTTATAATTTATTTCTTTTTTTCTCTCTTTCTACCAAAACCAGCATGATAAAAAGTCTGCAGTTTGACACTTACAGTCTGTTAAAAACCCAACAGACTGTAATGATGATGACCGTTAAATCAATGCAGAGTGCTAAAAGAGAAATCCTGACGTAAATCCCACGTTTACAAGACAGAAAAAGAAAGTCAGAGTGACGATCTGCACTTTCATGAGGAGGTTAATAAACCTTAGCCATGAGCGTCAAAGCTCGACATTTGGGGGAATAACGGAAACATTACGCATTCAAAGTATCTTTTGTCTGAAACATTCCCCATCAGAGGGTTAAGATAATATAGACCATGATTAAGAGACAGGTTTGTGTTTGCCGATGTGGCCTGCCTCTGTTGCTTTCTGCATTTGGGTTATTAAATTTCAAACTTTCCGTATCGACGAGACAGAGAGGCGGCAGGGATTATTGCTCCAGGAGTTGGGATGTCTAATAAAGGTGGTGCGAACGATTTGCTACTTTGAAATGCAAAACGGGACGGTGGTACAAATTAGCCCGGTGCACGTAATTAAAGGCCCCAACGAATTCCAATAATCAAATAGGCCATCGTCTGAGAAAACTATTACAGGAGGATTATTACTGTAGCAGGTTTCACTAATCACTCACTGACAGGCCGGCTCTCTGGCAGCCTCACACACTGGTGTGTTGTAATGTTTACAGTGCAGTGGAAAAACGATTTGCCACCTTACAGATTCCCTCTTTTTTGTAATTTTGTTTTTAAATGACAATTTCACTTCGTTAAACGCAACTTGGCTCTATGTGAAAAGTATTTCCCTCCTGCACGTCCAATAGTTGGTTGAAATGTTGACCGTCTCTTCTTTGCAAATTGTTTTAACACAATAGCATTGAGTGTTTAAAGTCATGCCACCACGTTTCCATTGGACTAGGCTGTTCCGAAAGCTTCGTTTGAGTTGACTTAGTGCTGATTTCATAATGTAATCTGCCAAAACTTTGTTGTATTTTTCTTTTTTTCTGATTGCAATCCTTGTCTCCTTGCCTCCCTTGAGCCTTGACATGTTCATTTGTGTTGCACATGATTTCTGTAAATCTAAACAAATAAAAAACATTCAGTGCATTGGAGCGGCGCACGATAGTCACGCGATGGCCAATCGAGTAGTAATATGTCGACACTAGAAGCAGCCCAGGCAAAATACATCTGCAAGGGAGAAAATATTTTTTCAACAAAACTGTGTATGCAGATCTGAACTCATCGCACTCATGTGTAATCACACACCCCACAAATAGGACTATATGTATGTAGACAGAATGGCACACAAACACACACACACACACACACGGAAAGCAGAGACAGTCAGTCAGACCTATTGATGTCAACCTTTAGCTCTCAGTTATCATCTGCACACAGGCAGGCTTCATATTGAATCAGAAGGGGAGGGCGGAATAAAACTGGAAGGCTTTCACTTTCAATCTCATCCAGAGTCCAACTTGCTTTGCCTCCGCACTGCGAGATGCGGGAGACAGAGGGCTGCCGGACGTCGACGTTGGCCGCGCGCGAAGAAACAAACAAACAAATGACGACGCATGAAATAAAAAAGAAAGGAGCTCGGAGGCCGGTTTTCTCACGTCGCATTCACACAGCCTCCATGTGCCCCATAATCACACGTTGTAATGAGGAAAGTGATAGAAAAGCTGATAATGCGATACCCACTGGTGCTTGCTGCTTTGCAGCAGTGAGGCATTTACCACGATATGTTAGCTGTCAGCCCCCCGAGCAGAACCGCAGACCCCGCTGGAGTTAATCAGTGACATTAAAATCCAGGCCAAAATGTGTCACGCTTTGATGCAAGCCAATGTGTTTATTGATTAATAAACAGTCAGAGGATTCCATTTCCCAGATATACTGGCTCTGCCGGCCCGACGCCGCTATTTGGTGCCGAAGAGGCATTTATTTTTTTTCCTCCCCCCCCCCCTCGGGACAAATGTGTTTCAGCTGAGCTGATCCAATCCCTTCTCCATTGTTTTTATGTACTTCTGTTTAGCGCTCCCCGGGCTCCAATGACTACCTGTCTGTTTAGAAGCCCATAAACATAAATCAGACTTGTTAGAGACTGCTTTTTTTTTTTTTCTTTCTCCCAGTTCTTCCACAGAGAGAGCGCCTCTGACCGATGAATCAGACACCACCGAGGCTTTTTCTTTCTCCGTCTCCGAAATGAATTTTGGGCCCCGCTACCGTTCAGAACATTATTGCCATCATTAAAAAAAAACCTGATGAAAACCTGCTGTCGAATCGGCTACAGCGCCACGCCATTGTTTCATGTCTATACAAACATATTGAAATTATTGGATCAGATAAGAACCAGAGCTTTTCTGTTTTACAGCAGTATACTGTATGTATTGACATTCTGCTGAATCTGGTGTCTGGTGGGGGGATGATGTGTCAGTCAAGCCGGCGTTTTGACTTTTAGATCAGGATAAAAGACAGCAAAACACTGTTTTTTTCCCCCTGAATGAAATATATTCATTCAAGGGAAAAAAATCCCAGCAAAATAATGCTGCCACCACCGTGCTTCACCATGGGGGACGATGTGTCGATTATGTGTAGTTTTACAGGATCAAGTCAAATGTTCCTCCTATTCCAGACGCACGCCTGTGTAATGTAAGGTAATTTTATTTCTAAAACACACTTTCAGCATCAAGGCAATTCACAGTGCTTTACATGAATTAGAAGGAAATACATTCAAAACAACAAACCAAAGGAAAGAGCAAAAGAAGAAAAAGTAAAAGAAATTACATATTCGTTCCCCCATGTTTAAGAATAAGTGGTCCGTAATTTCTAAACTATTTGGTGAGTTTCTCTGGATTCTTGTTCTGATAATGTTGAGGTAAGGTAGTAAGAATGGCCTAATTTTATGAATGTACTTGTAGAACCTTGAAAATGTGGAGTCGCCACAAAAACTGCTACCTGTGAAAAATGGAAAGACATAAGGATGGATGGATGAAAAATCTACTATTTTTCTGTTCTTTTTTCCCCCCCATACTCATTCAGACACCGTAAGCGAAGGAAGTCCATTTCCACCATGAGGGGAAAAAATAAAAGCCCAACAGGAAGTTATAATTACACGTTTTGAAGTCATAACTTCGACTTTCAGTCTTAATTGGGAGAGATTTTTCTTTCATGGTGGAAATGATCTACAGTAAACATCTGAATCAAATCACATGCGTTTTTGCAATAGTGGAAAAGCACTTAATTTTTTTTCATTTTGTTTAACCTTTATTCAACCAGGTGAGTTAATACAAACAAATTATTATTTACAATAACAGCGTGGAGGGGAGGGAGCAACTTCGATGCAATATGTTTTACACTACATGTATGTCAGGCAAACTTTTACTAACCACTAATGCTCTAGAAACAAAGCTAATCATTTGCTTCCTGTTTTGTTCCCTCCTCATCGCCATGGTTACTGTGTTTAACCTTGGCCTTACATGCAGTTTGTGATTTTTGTCACACGAAGTTTTGGTTTTGCAAGTACATCAGAAGGTTCACTTTTCCACAGCCACTTCCTGATCTGACTCTAATGGCTGCCACATTTATTTCAGGAGTGTTACAGTACAGCGAGGTCAATATAAATATACAGGTGGGCGTTTGTTGTGTTGGTTATCACTTATCGTGGCAAAATTGTTCAATGATTTGAAAATATGTGTGGGGTTTATGATTGCTGTGTCACGCAGTCAGACATACGGTTACCTCAAACAGAGGCAGTAACTGGACCTTATTGTCTCATACCGTTATCATTATAGTACCATAAATTATCGTTTTAAAACTTGAAGTCCATATCGCCTACACTGTATTTGTAAAAAATAAATAAATTGAAAACGATGTATGTTTTTTCCTTCCAGTTCACTGTTATGCTGCTTTGTGTTGGTCTATCACGTAAATGCAATGAAGTTTGTGGTTGTAACATGGCAAAATGTGAAAAACATCGTGAAGGATGAATACGTCTTGCGCGGCACTGTGGATGACCTCTGTGCTTTTGGTTCCTTAAAGGCATTTTATCTCTGCTTCCATCTGTCTGGTTTCATATTTAGCCTCAGCTGCGTTTGTTGGTCATCACAGCTCTCAGTTTTCTCACCCGCTGGCTTTAGCTGGGAGGTTTGACCTCTGGAGTCCACCAGTAAAGAGTCCGTGTCTCCTCTAGCGCTCCCATTTGTTCCCTCACTGCACTTCAGTGGGAAAGATAATTACACTTCAAATGAAGCTCCTTCCTTTTGTATCGGCTAATGTTTAAAGCTGCCTGCCCCCGTCCCTCTTCCTCCCCGTGATCGTACAACAGGGAGGGGAGGGTCAAGGAATCCAGACTCACCTCTTATTTACAAGATTCATGTTTACCTAATGCAAAATCAATAGCTCAGCACCGGGGAAAAGTTAGGCCTCCACCAGCAGTCATTGGGAGCTACTTAACGACACATCTGCTGCTCTTTAGTGGGACATAAAGGAGAGGGATTGTCACCGAGCAACCGCAGCGATGCAGCAGACACGGACACAAGGGTTCCCTCAATTCACCCCAAAAATCTAGTTACGATAATAATAATCAAAAGATGTATTTTGTTTTGTTTGTCCATACAGTCCTTTTCGATCCAAATAAAAATACAATAAATTCCTTTGCTCGTGTTCTTCCAGTTGCTGGTGAGTGAATTCCTGAGCCCAGACAACTGAATGTAGTTATTGGCTTTGCAACAATAAACCCATCATGAGCGAGCATGAGAGGAGCAACTCCATTTTAACAGGAAGAGACTTCCAGCAGACCCAGGCTCAGATCAGTAAAGGTAGTTCAATCCACACTTTAGATCATTTTCAGCACAAACAAGATTTAGCAGTTTGTTTGTTTCTTTCTTTCTTTCTTTTGCAATGTTTTATTGATCTGCTCCAACTGACTGCACTGTGCAACTTCACAAAACAGTGAAGCCCAGAGCATCACAGATCCTCCACTGTACTTAACAACAGGAAGGAGGTGCCTTTCCCCTCGTTCATCCTTTGTTTGATACCAGACCCACGTTGATGACTCGTGATAGCAAGAAATCCAAAAGTAGGACACTGAAAAAACTACAGATGTCCAAATTGAAAACTAACACTGGTGCATCTTTTCTTCTTTGCACCCTGAACCCTTCGTTGCGGTAAACTATTTGGAAAGTTGGTTTGGAAAATACTGCATGCTGAAAAATACACTTGTTAAGAAATGCTTCATGTTGCTGTTTTCATTCGTCTGACTACTTTTAGTTAAACATCAGCCAAAGCCATCACATCCTGGACTGTTTACAGCTTTCGGCACAGAGTAAAACTGAAGAATTGTGATTTTTAAACTACATTTCTTTATCACTTCAAAAAGGCCCTTAACATAGCAAGATATCACCCAACACACCCGAAGAGACAACTCCGCCTTATTTCCTGCTTCCTTGCACTTCCAGAGGATCGGCACTTAGAAACTTGCCTCACCATTTGACCCTCAAAATTCACTTTTACCCGCCGGTAAGCACTATCCGTCTCAACCCCGGCAAAGACCTTACCATCTGTCAGTGTCGCTCCCTGCAAAGTGGCTGCGATTAATTGAAAAACAATCTTTCAATGGTGGAGGGAGGCAGCGGGGGGGGCAACTAGACGGGTCAAGGCGATATTCAATGAGGCCTCGCGAGGTCAGCTCCTCGTTGGCGAAACCGTCTCCTCCTGACATTAGCCGCGGCAATGTCGGAACACATCGTGTTTGTTTGGCTTCCCCCGTCTTCCCTTTGTTTGGCAGCGGACGTTATCAGTTGGACAGATCCAGGAGACTCTATTTGTCTCCGTCCATGTCAGTGTAGCACACTGCTAATCAATGCTGCGGGGGATTACTGGTTGATCCCAGAGGACAGGAGGCTTCTTCTGTGACTACATGAGGCAAGACCACCCACAAGAACTATTTAGAGTGATGGACACCCTGGTGCGAGAGGTGAGAATAAAAGATGCATTGGAGATAGATTGAATGTGAGCGCCCGGCGTGACATGATACCTCTTCCTCGCCGCGGCCTGGACAGTTATTTTTAATCCTGAATGAGTTTCAAGCACCTCATTCTCCAGGTTTCGACCATCCTGTGTCTTGAATAGATCCCTCCTCTCAGGCATGGCTTTTTTTTTTTTTTTTTTGCTCTCCTCTGCAGCCTCAGCAGATCGAATCAACCCCACTCACACACTTTCAAGGTTGACCAAGCAGCTTCTGGCCCTCGGTAACCAGGCGGAGTGACATTGTCTGTATGCAGGCCTACGCTGTGTGCAGCCACTCAGTTCATTTTTTGCTGACAGCTAGGTGCAAGCACCAAAGCCACTAAATATCTTCAACACTGCCAAGACGGAGTTGGTCTTCTTTATGCCTGTCTACCGACTTGAGCAATGAGTCTCTGCCACCAGTGACAAAACTAAGAAAGTCTAAAAGATGTAAAACACATCACTGGCTCAGTGAAGTCACACTTTACTTTTACTTTTCTGTGCTAATATTCCACTGCAGGTCTTTATAAGTACAAGTGCAGAACATGAATTATTTCTTCACTTCTTGTATGAGAGCAGGAGGTGGGCGGATCGAGCCAAAATATCGATAATATTGACGCCAAGCCGGTATCAGTATCGGATCGATATTAGCGCAGTGAGATCGATACTTTCGTTTTAAATTTCCTCTTGAAATGTAGCTTATTTTTGTGTTGTAGTTTGCTCTCAAATGATAATGTTTTTCCACCGTATTTAGAAAAAATTTACACACATTTCTTCTGTTTTTCTCTTGGCAGTTATGATTGTGTTTTTGTTTTAAAAGGGTTTTCAAGGATTCAGTTCATAAGCTCCTGCAAATACCAAATTGTACATATGTAAATACATATTTTAAGACAGTGCAGTAAATTTAAAACCAACAAAAATCTGCCGTTCTGATCAGTGTACCGTGGTCCAAAAGTATTCATACCCCTGGCAGATTTAAATTTTAAGTGATTTTTTTTTTTACTTCCAGTTTCTTGTGACTGGAAGCTTTTTATAATCAGCATTTTTAAGAAGCAACTCGTTGCTTCCCCCCCCCCAGTAAAAGCTTTTCCATTGATTATCGATCAGCTCCTTGTTCACCGCAGTATTCATCCAGCCGTTATTTATCACTGCTCCAATTCCTTTTGGTTCTCACAACTTTTCTGTGAAACATCTGCCTCAGCTGAACGCCATGCTCTCCTGCCGTTCCCATTTCAAAAAGTGCCTGATAGGAATCGACTGTACTAATTGGCCCACTAATTGAAAATTCTTCCAAACTCTCACTTAACATAAAAAAATTAAGAAAATTGAATTAGAATTATTTTATATAAAATCATTTGGGGGTTAAATAACTAAGGCAAAGAGGATGTGGTTAGAAATAATTATTTCTCTGGCCTCTAAACAAACGGTTGGACTTTTTTCAGATTTTCAGTAATAGATTCTGAAACTTCAGTGAAAGATGAATTCATATTAAGGGTGTTTATTATGTCTTTACCAGTGGTGACATCCTTAGTTTGAGCTTTAAAGACTACACTGAATCAGAATGTTTTCTGCTTTTCTTGCTTTTTGTTCTTTTTCCTTTTTTTGTTTTTGTAAATTATGTTTTAAATGTGAAATATTTGAAACCTTAACCTCTATTCAGACCTTCAAGGTAGCTCAATCCACACATTGCATCATTTTCAACACAAACGAGCTTTAGCTGGGTTTTTTTTATTTTTAACTATCTTTTATAATTTACAGTTTTTAAATGCCCCATGTTATAAAGTATTTTATGCACTTTCACAAACACCTCCGCGGTCTCCTGGTTTTACCGCCACCATGGCGAGCTTTAGATGTAATCACAGCTGTTCTGGAATACACAGTTAAGCAACATTATGTTGCAAGGCTAGATGTGCAGTTAAATATTATCTATAATATAAAATTTAATGGTGTTTTAAATGAGTTTTCTTTTTTTTTTTCTTTCCTAAAGCGTTGTAATTTTACCCCAGCAGATGGAGAGAACGCGCTCTGCCAGAACTGGTTAAATTCAGACACCTTAATGACTTTTACTTCGTCGTGTTGCTAACTCTGCACCCAATACTGACTGGAGTCTTATATTTAGCTCTTTTATATATATGTGTATATATATTTATATATAAAATCTCATAACTCTGATCTGCAGGAAAGTTGGCATTTGAAGTTCCTGCCAGAAGTTGACATGCACTCATTATGTGCAGTAATATTGTATTAAACTGGAGACTTTTATTAACTTTTATTGATTTATATTCTTCTTCTTCTTAGACTGATAATGTAACCTTTTACGGATTTTAGAAAGAAATGGTGCAAACGTTCTACTGTGTCCACATCTTGTTCCACATTAACAAGTGATATTTTCTCAGATTTTCTAAATTGGTCAATGCAAATGATGGTCAGTATAATTTTCAAGTCATGAACTATTGCAGTATAAATCAAATTTTACTGAACAAAGCTCCCCATGAGAACAGTATTGGTAAAAACGTTGTTGAAGGGTTAATAGAGGAGGATTGTTGTGACGACTTCCTGAAGATGAAGTTTCAGAAAGAGACTGAGACCCAATTTCAAGGTTTCTTTTAAGTCATGTTTGTC
The DNA here is from genome assembly GCA_903066825.1 of Alfaro cultratus. Taxonomy (NCBI): domain Eukaryota; kingdom Metazoa; phylum Chordata; class Actinopteri; order Cyprinodontiformes; family Poeciliidae; genus Alfaro; species Alfaro cultratus. Next base: position 4,853 of record CAEFZX010016860.1, on the reverse strand, counting down.
ATGTATGACAACTGAAGGCAACATTTGTTGGGCTATAAAATGGCACAATGTGCCTGGAAAACACATAAGACAACTTAGTGCATTTAACACTAAATTGCGTCAAAATGTGACAGCTGATTTAAGTTCAAGTTGAAGAAATTGGAGATACTCCCCAATGTCAGTGAAAAAAAAAAAAGACCCTCAATGCGATTGTACCACTACCATTTTTGACAGTTGGTAGCTTCAAATTTACTCCTAAAGAGCTCAATCTTTGCCTCCTCCAGAACACATTTGGTTTGTCCATGTGGGCGCCGGTTCTGTGTTGGTCGACGCCCTCTCAGTCCGCAAAACTGGCTTCACTGTGGACAGTAAGAATAATGTCCCAGTAGCTTCCACTTCATAGATGTGAGTCTAAGCTTTCATTAGATGGGGTGTGCTCCAATGGGACAATTCAAACATACCAGTTTTGAAAAGGATGAGAGCAGATCCGGATTAACTTTCCCAAAGCCGTGATTTGCACCTTATTGGAAATTAAATATTTCCTTAAAACTCTAGTCAACAAACCAACCAGTTAAAAAGGAATTAAATCCATTCTGATAGGAAGACAAGTCAAACGTCCAGCCAGAATAGTTCAGATGTTGTTGGATAATGAAAAGCTGATGTGTTTTGTTTCACATTATTATTTTTCTATTTCACAATATTACATATTTCTTTATATTTTGTACTGCAATACAAAATGCTTGTGATTCGAAACGCTCAAATGAAAAATAAAAAAAGAAATTCCATGTTACCTACCCTTGGATTTTTTCCCAAATCAATATTTTCATTCAATTTAAGGCTTCAGTATGTTAAAAACTGTAAAAAGAAACTTGACCTTCAGCTGTTATGTAAATGAGATTTCAGCAGGCCAGTATGGAAATCAATATCTAATATTCAGCAAATTAAGCATAACTATGGGGAAACATAACAGTTTTTCTGCATCAGTGCTGACAAAAATTACACCGTTGCACTAAACAAAATGGCTGCCTCACACCTGAATTTATTGGCGCTGCATTGTTTTAGTTAATGTGAACGCTTGACGGCGTTCATTCATCTCCACTGGAATCTTTAAACCTAAATAAACGGAGGGAGAAACTAAAACTGGAACCAAACCAAACTTAAAATGCAACTAAAAGAATAAAAAATAAGTTCTGTTTAACCCTGATCTGGAAACTAATAAAAAAATGACAGCTATTTGTGCTTACATGTACTTTTTTTCTAGAAGTACCACCAAGGGGAATGCTTTTAATGACATCTCTAACTTCCCCGCGTCGCCTGTCATGAAAGGGTTTTCCAATGTAGCTCTGCTGCTATGTAATTAACATTAAAAATGATTCATCTGATACTTCTCAGACTCTCGACAACCTGTGGTTATGCCGGGTTCTGTTCTAAAAAAGATGACAGAGGGGCTCAATTACTTCAGATTGAACAAAACCACTGTCTGCGGCGCCCGACGCGCGGCCTAATGCCGCATGATTTGATTATTCTGCACAAGCAAACACATGCAAATTACACTCCAGTTTGAAGTTCGTCATTTTTATGCATGTTGATTAAATGTAAGAACATGTCAGAGACACCTTGTCAGGTATTAGAGTGTTTAAAAATAGAGTGAAAGTTTGAAATCATTCGCCGAAGCAGAAAGTAGGTTCAAAGTACCTGCTGGGTCCCTCCCCCCGTTTTCTCTTAAATAAAAGCAGCTCGGGGTTAACCTTGGAGGCCGTTTCACAGAGTGAAGGAGGGGGATAAAACATGGACCGACCTGGTTGTTCACTCTGCCATCCAAGCCTTTGTTTTTCTCACAGTATGGACGGCCATCTGTCAGCCTTACCCACAGAGAGGCAATGATTTTTGCTCGCCTGAGTGAACACCCAGGAAAGCAATATTTCACATGTTAGCACAGAAAAAAAAAAAGGCCCATCTCAGAGGATTTTGCTTACTGGAGTGATGTGGTGGTGTACATCAAGAGTGATAGTGCTGCCTCAGAGATGGAACAGCTGCGGTAAGCCTGCTTTAACCTGCAGCTCCAAATATCTTGGGGGGTAAAAAAACTCAATTTACTATTTTGCTTTCTTTGTGTGCACACTGGACTTACTACTGACTCGTATTCTTTCAAATATATTTATAAATTCACACATTTGTGATGGTGAATTAAAGCAGAGAAAGTCAGGTAAAATGTATGAAAGGAAGTAGTACGGAGACGTATTAAACTGGAACATGACACAGCGGTTTAAGAGCACTCTCACTTCGATGGACAATTACAGCTTGTGACAAAATTTCTAATTAAAACGGCAAAAATCCTGGCATTATTGAGGTCAGATTTAATTTGTGCTTTGTTTCCTGGCACATATGGAGGACAGCAATGAATATAGAAATAAATGGCTTGTAAAGTAATTATTGTGCCAAATATTTCATCAATAAAAAAACAAAACAAAAAAAACCCAGGAGCTTTCCCAACGTATTTGATGATTAACAGTGACATAGATTAATATTTGTTCACCATTTTAGTTAAACATTATTGCTATATAAATTTTTCAATTTATTTTCAATTTTATTGCTTTATTAGCTACTGCATATTTTTTCCCTTGTATTTTTATATCTATTTTCACATTTCATTTTACTATTTACTCTATTTTTTATATTCTCTAATTATTTAACAACTTTTTATTTATCGTCACTTTTTTATATCATACATTGATACATATTTTCTTTTCAGCTATTTTCTCTTTGCATTTTGTTCCCCCCTATTTCATTCTTTGTCTATTTATTTACATATTTCTTTTTTATTATTGTTTTTCTCAATCGGAGAGAAGCTAACTTTGAAGTCCCGCCCACTTACTTAAGCCCCTCCCCAAAAGAACTGGCAAATCAGCCGTCTTTCCTAATGTGCAGCCTATTGATCCTGATTGAAACAGTGTAAAGGCTTATTAAAACTTTGCAGGGGTTTTGAGTTAATTAGCTAATTACACTGCCAATTACATGACTTCCATCAACAACATTTTTTTCCAGTACTCTAAATGTCTTAAACACTAACATTTGGGTTTTACTATCTGTAAGTATTGCAAGGTGAACAGCATATCCTAGAATATGCCTCTTGTTTTATGTAAGTGAGAGAAAATCGGAGTAAGAGGATCAAAACCAGAAATGTGCTTTTCTTACCGATTTAGGAAAGTTGAACTAAACTCTAAAACATTGCAATAATGCAAACGACACATTCAGGAGTTTAATGGGAAAAACATTCATTGCTAAGCCTAATAATTTGGAGGGGAAATCTATAACAACAATTCTGTTTGACAAAGGAGAAACCACAAAAGTGGGGCGCTGAGATTTCCGATCTCTGACCCGAATGCTTCTGGAGACCAGATTAACGGCGAATCAGGACAAACGTTCTCTTTCGGCCACAAGCTTCCCTCGCCGTGGTTATCATTTGTCAGATCTCGACTTGTTCTCAAGGTCGCAGTCTACAGCGGGGCTATAACTCAACTATCATGTAATTAAAAAGGCCAAATGATCATTTGAACGGAGTAATGAAGTAGAGAAAATGCCTACGTCAGACCGTATTAGTGCCAAGCAGGACACTTTAAGAAGCGATGAGCCATTGGCCGAGAGGATCCAACTAAACGATTGCCTAATTAGCATCAAAAGAAAACTTAAGAGAAAATTGGTGAATAATTATTGTAATATCTCCAGAAATAAATATTGTCACCCATTCAGTCATGCAATCGACCAGTCTGACATGATTTCAAGAGGATTTATTCATGTTGGTAATGAAAAGCACTAATACACTTTCAGATGAGTTGCAATTAAGGGAGGATTTTGTAAATGTATGATAATGACACGCAATAAATATTTACACAAACAAAAACAGCTCAGACGAAGTTGGGAGTTGATAGAGGAACTAAGTTCTAGTTGCTGAACCTTGTCAAATTGCCTCCATTTAGCCTCCATTCCTTCCACGGGCGTGTAATTTTGCTCCTCATAAACATTTCCTCTCCACCCCCCCGGCCCTCGTATGAAGCTGTGGATTTGGACTCCTTATCTAATTTATGCATCTTGTGAAAGTACGAGTCTGAATTTATTGGCGCTGGGCTAACAGTATTCATTAACCTTTGCAACAGTGAAATGTTTGATTGGAATGTGGCATTTCCTCCTTCAAAGCCGCGTGTCGTTCCCTTTGCAATTCAGACACTTCAAATGAGTCATTAAACGCTATTTTAGTTCAAACGTCCAGTTTGCGCGTGGTAATAGCTGCACCTCGTCTCGATTAGCATTCGTGCACGCTCACATGGAGACGGACGTCGCAATGGCGTTTCGGAGGGGCCGCCGCATAAAGCAAGAATTCAGCTTTCGATGACAGACATCTCACCCTCACTGAGCTGCATTGGAATATCAGCGCGTTGTTAGGAACAATGCATTCAGAGACATAATTGTGTCTTATATCATTAGGCTGATCTCCAGCTAATTATAGATGGTAATTAAGGATCTGTGATTATGAGACCAAGTATGAATTCTGTTCATAAGATTTTAAAAAACAAGGAGACGCTGTTTTCCATCTTTTGTTCATGGATCAAACGCTACAGTGACGCAAATGTGAACGGCTCATTTCTTGTAATTTGTGTCCAAAATATTTTTTCCTATCTGTAAAAATAATTATTATGCAAGAAACAATAGTAGAAGTCATAAAAGGGTTTAAGCATATGTACAAAGTTTGCCTCTCTGGAACAGTTCACAATTATGTCTGACTTACAGTACAGATCAAAAGTTTGGACACACCTGGTCATTCAATGGGTTTTCTTTATTTTCATGACTATGAAAATTGTAGATTAGATTGTAGAAAA
>CAEFZX010016859.1:0-61503 GCA_903066825.1 Alfaro cultratus | reverse complement strand
ATATATTATTTTATTGCAGATATGTGTTTGTCTTTTGAAGGCAGGGGCTGCAGGTCTTTCTAACAACAGGAAGCAATCATGCAAAGACCGCCACTGCACATAAACAATACAACCACTAAAAAACATTATTTTCCAGGATCTGTATCATATACTATGATTTATCAAATTTTCTCATTTTAAATTGCTGCATGACATTAGCCTCATGCTCCACACACACGCCCTCATCTGATCTCTGCTCACTTCCCATAAACATTTTGGTGCGTGGGACTTTTTATCGGTTTAATCTGCAGCTTCAGCAGCTTTTTAATAGAAAGGCACCACAGAGAACATGTGGTGAATATAAATAAGAAAGTTCATAAATACTCAGCTGAAGTGGACTCTTGAGCTGCACAGTGATCTGCACAAAGAACTATTTTAAGTGGCCCTATTTTAAGAATATTAACAACAAGAAGAGTTCACTTTAAAGAGAAAGCACACTTTTAAGCTTTTTCAGCTCACTTTAAGGTGCAGCAGACAGAAACAGGTCTCTGTGTTGCTGTTATTTCCTGCACACCCCAACATGGGTAAAATCCCCCAATACCATGTGGGATAATGTCTTATGGGTCTGATGGCACCAAACTCAGATGAATTTTTTTAGCCACAAAATCCAAAAGGTGACACACAAAACACTGCAGGTCACCAAGAGAACATCACCCACAGGGAAACGTGTTGGCCGCACTAACTCGGACTTTGAAATGAATGTTTTGGAATGACTGAGGACAAGACGAGACAATCTCAAGAGATCTGGAGAACTATTGCTAGGTAAAGTGGGTGAGTAGTATTAGTTTTTAGTTTAGTTTTACAAGATAAATATCAGATTATTCTTTGGATTTGAACAGATTCATCCGGGCCTCTGCTATATCAGAACAACCTGGCATTTTAACAGAGGTGTCCAACATTTTAGGAGTTTAAATCTAACACACCTTTTGAGCCACATTACTGAACATGTGTGCATCATCATTACTGATTCAATCTCTTTTCGTTTGGTTTTATTTTTGCAATAAATTCCTCTAGCTCACTTCCTCTGCTGCATCCTCTGTTGTATCTTATTACATCTGTTCAGTTGTTCCTCTTACCCTAAAACTGTCGTCTTACTTCTTGCAGAAATAGCCGACAAGGTCATACAATGCATTTGCATGTTTGTGCAAACATCCGACCCCACACAAGTATAGCCATAAAACTTCTGAGTCCCCCACTGCTTGGTTTTTATAATTTGTTTTTGCTTCTAGGGTAGCTGTTTACTGGAGTGCATGCAAATGGAAGGAGGCCTGCTGATTTCACCAGTGATGGCCCACGCTCTGATCTCAATGGAGAACCTCGTCTACATCATCACCGTGCCACTGTCGACCTCTATCATCCTGGCCAACCTGGTCATCATCCTGGGCATCTCATGCAACCGCCAGCTCCACAACACGCCCAACTACTTCTTCCTCAGCCTGCTGGTGGCCGATATGTGCACGGGCGTGGCGCTGCCCTTCATCCCGTTGATGGGTCTGAACCGGGAGCTGAGCTTCAGCTCCTGCCTGGTGGCTCACATCTTCCCGAATTTCCTCTTCTTGGCGTTTCTGTCCAACCTGGTGATGGTCCACTACGAGCGCTACATATGCATCGTCAACCCTCTGCACTACAACACCTTGTGGATGCATCGGCATTTCTCCTTAGCGCTGCTTGTAGTGTGGGCACCGGCGCTTTTGTTTGCGTCTCTGCCCGCTTTCGGGTGGAGTAACTGGTCCGGACCAGACTGGAACGACTGCTGTGAAAGCGCCGCAAAGTTTCCGCCTCTTTCTAATTGTACGGCCAATCTGACGTTGTGCTGCTCCTACAGGCGGGTGTTCCCCAACGCCTTCATCTACTTAGAGGTGTATGGCCTTGTTTTACCGGCCATTCTTCTCATCGCTGGCATGATCGGACGTGTACTGTGGATCACAAGAGGCCAGATGAAGGACATCTGCCGCCTCCATAGAGCGGTGGAGCGAGGAAACCAGGCGTCGGACCAGGAAGAGAGGCTTAACTTGCGGTATACCCGCTGCTTAGTGGCGGTGTCCCTGACCTTTCTGGCCTGCTGGGTTCCCTACCTTATTTACATGCACGTCTGTATAGCATTCCTCATTATTGACACCAAGCAGAACTCCATCACTCACATCGTGTTGTCCTGCATCGGCATCGGAAGCATGGCCGTGGTGCCGATGGTCCTCGGTTTGGCCAACAAGCAGTACACGGAACCAGCGTTCAAGCTTCTCCAGAAACTCAGAGACAGGTGGAGGGCGCGGGGATCAGACGAGTCTGCAATCTGAAATAATGCTGTGTATTAATATTTATCGAGTTTTTCTGCAAGAATCGGTATTGGAAAAAGTTTGAGGCAGCTTATTTTACAGTGAGTTGAACTACGGTACTGTTAAGGTAATATTTCATAGCAAAAGGCGTCATAAAGTCTTTCTAAATGTCAAATAGTGAAGTTATTATCTCCAGTAGTTCCCTTGCCTGCAGTAGAAAAATGTCACATGGTCATATGTTAGAAAAATAGTCACTGTTAAAGTAGAGGGAGGCTAACCACAGTCATTTTTGTTCTCGCTCAAACTAAATTAAACTTAACTTGAACTCCAAAGCTAGCATAAGGGTTCAAAGAAAAAGCTTTTCAAGTTGCACACACACTAAAACACTAAAATAGTGCAAAATGTGTTGGTAAAATTAACCAAAATCTTACAGAAAAAACAACATAAGAGCTTTAATACAAGAAAACATACACAGGTTACTGAACAGAATGTTGTATGTTTTTGGAAAATGGAGAAAAAAAACTATATTTTATTTGTGACATAATAAAGAACCTGGATGAAAACACTGAAATTCCATTTTAGTACTGGCTTTATATTTATTAGCATTGTTCAGAGCCACGTGTGGCTAAATTGCTAAAAATCTGTTAAAATGGACAGAGTGGTGAAAGGCTAGTCTTCCACCACTCCTTCTGGATGAATGCCGCCCTGGGCAAGTGCCTCTTTCTGCCCCCCAGAGCACAACCAAATATGTGCTCACACACCCCACAAAGTCCAGTAAAATATCACTAGAAAATATTGATCTGTTATTAACTGATCTAGAAAGATGGACATGTGAATAGTTTTCAACTACATTATTAGGAAATCTAGGAATTTTGTCTCTTTTTTCCACATAAATATTTCTCAAACCATCAACAGTGTCTTTAAAAAACAGTCCAATCAATTTGAATTTGCATGTATTTATTTTTTTTATTTAGTTAGTTATTATTTTTTAAATTTATAAATGTAAAATAAAAATAGCTAGAAATCAATTTTAAAATGTAATATGCTATTTTTTGCTAATGACATTTCTCGTCATTTGTGGAAACTCTGACTCCATTAAAACACCAAAATAGTGCAAAATAAACCACAAAAAACATAAACTGCAAGTAACACAAACTATGGCATCAGCCACTCGTTTTGAGCATTGACCGTTCTTACAGTATTCACGCCACAGAGGGGCGCCAAATCCCATTCACTACGCATGTAAATGTTATATTGATTTTTTTTCTCCTCTAGTAGAAAATCTGTTTTAAAAACCCAACTGAATGTATTTACTTTTCAAAGAACTTAGCTAAATATAATCTGTCTACTAAAGGTAAGGGAATCACTATTGTTAATAACTTTCAGAAATGTATAAAGGTCTTTAACTATGACTTACCATATGCCTGCAGTGACCTACAACATGGTTATGAGAGTTACTCCAGTTAATTTTGGACTATTTCATTATGTTTTGTTTCAGTTATTAATTCCACACTAATAAATAACCTTTTATTAGCATCCAACTTGGATAATTGTTTCCTTTCTAGTTGAGCAGAAGTTACCAAGGCCCCCTGATCCCACCTTTTAGATGCACCCGTGATTTGAGATGAAGAAAGGATTCCCTTTCACAATACGAAGCAGTAAAAACAGAAAATGTCCTCTAGGACTGTCCATTTCCTATTACCGTTCACTATCATCGCAGAGACAAAGGGATTCAGATGTCTTTTAAAGCCTTCCAGTTGCCTCCGTGTGGTGATGGTAAAGGAAAGATAACTTGGAAGGAGAAGAAGAAAAGCACCGGGACATCTAAGGCAGAAAAACGGAGGGGTCTTGCAAATACTTTTCCCTTTGTATCATAAAAATTTTCATGTCATTTTATCAGATGTTTCTTCATTTAGCCTAAAATATTTGTGCGTCACCTTAAAATTATGCAAGAGATCTCCTTATCGCAAGAATCAAGTTTGTTTCAATTTTACTTGAAAGCATTTCTGCACATTTTCGTGTCATAATTAATAATAAACCAGGACTAATTAACAGCAAGGAGAAATTTCTAATAGGAAAATCTTAAAATTGAGCAAAACAAATGTCCAAACAGTGGTTAGTGTTAAAGAAATGCTTATTTTCACCATTTTTTATTTCTCATCAAACAGTTACGAATGAAAAGCAATCAAGTTGATTTTTGTTTAAAAATACAAGGCGTTAAGTTAAAACACGGTTCTTCTTGTTTTTTGGTCCAAATAAACTAACTTTAGTTTGATTTTCTTTTCATTTTATAGTTTAAAACACATAAAATCACCAGACAAGAAGAAAAAGAAAAAAGCTCCTGCTGTCACATTGATATGAAGAACTTTTTTTTTTCTGTTTTTACAATTAAAATGAATTTGGCTGTTATTTACAATTTTATTTTATTTAAAAACAAAGAAAATGTTATAACACAAGAACCTTGCGTTGTGCAAGACAAATATGCTTCACCCGGTGACAGCGTAATATCAAACTATCTTCTGTTTGCATCATAATCTAAATCCTGAACTTAAGCTCAAATTTTATAGAAACACCACATAAATGCATCTGTGTTTATTACCCATACATCACATCAGTGTTGTACAGTGTAGCTCACAGATGAACATGATGTCAGCATTTCTTGTGCACAACCTCAGTTGAAAAGAGACATTGATTTTCTCCATCTGTCATTTCTCCCTGCTGAAACGTTTACTCCTACTTCCTTCAGCAGTGTTTATCTGTATTCTGGTATGCAGGCTGTGGAGGAAAGATGGACGCAAGTGCAACCGAGAATAAATCTCCAAGACAAGAGGGGATTTGGCCCGGCAATAAGATCCAGGTTCCAGATACAGGGATAAAATGCTACAAGTTGATTTAAATCATTTCACATTTCTCACAATTTAACTGATGCATAGACATCCTCTGAATTAAAGCTGTCTGAACATTTATTAGCACCTCTACTGATGATATTTTAAAATATATCAGAATAAATTCACAATCTATTCAGTAAAAATAATGCATAACTAAAACTATTTTAATATCCAACCTTGAATCTGAGGTTCAAGGTTATCAAACAATATAAGCCCCTTTACATTTTAAGCTGATATTATTCAGTGGGGTAAAAGATATATCAATAAATAATTGTCACATTTATCTTCTCCAACAAAAAAAAATTAAAGTGAAACGTTGCTCGAAACGGGCAGAACACGTACAGATAAAATGAATAAATATGTTGAGCTCACCTCGGTTGTCTTCCTGTATTGCTGCCCTCGAGTCACAGGTTTCCGTTTCCCCACAACCTGCCACAACCTTAGTGGGTGGACAACCAGCCGTGGCCCTTAATGAGAAAGTTAAGCGAAAAAACTTTCCTCAAAAATGTGGAAAAACAACAAAACAGTCAGAGCAGCCAACGTCGGAAGTCAATTTTCCCAATTTCACTCAAAATAATTGAATTTTTTTCGTTTAATTTGTCGGCGCGCGCCTTCACTTCTTAAATGATTTCTTAATTTTGATTGGCTAATGAGACGAAGTGGTGCGTTCAAGGACAGAATGTGCCTCTGGATTTTTTTTAAATTAACTTATCGTGCGTGTTCTCTCTCTTTTTTAATCTAAAATGCTAAACAATATGCTGTGCCTGCATTTTTGCTAAATTGAACCACGTCCTTTAGTCACTTGATTGTTCAAAGAACTAAAATGAAATCGGGGTAGCAATAATCTTTTTTTATAATAGAAAATTTGTATTTTCTGCATATATATGGAGGAAAACATACAGTTGGAGGCAGACTAAGAGGAAAACAAGTCCTTAATCACATTAAAAAGCAACTAAGACGTCAACTATTGGGGAAATAAGAAGCCCAGCTGTCAAGGGAGGCTTTTATTACTCAGCTACATCATATGTTCAGGTTATTCCATTGGACTATCTTGTATGTTTCAGGAAGACAGAGGAGAACCGGGAGACGAGGATGAGATTCCTGGGCTAAATGGTGCAGTGTCTCTTTAAGTGATGAGCGTGTACCATATGTGTGTGTATGAGGGAAAGAAAGAAAACAGACTCAGCATTTGTAGAGGTTAATTTATTAGCACAAAACCCTGAAATCTGATTACTTTAGATTCATTTGAAAGATTTGAGACTCATCAGCACAAGAGCCAACAGAGGAGAACTTGCAGCAGCAAAGCAAGTTCAAACTTGCATTGTTGAACTTTTAAGTACCAGTCTGAGAACCTTTCCTTACTGTTTTTATCTGCATTTCCTGACTCATACTGGCAAGATGGGAATCAAGCAAACAGAAACACTCCAGAATGCTCGGACCCATAAATCCATTTATCCTAAAATAAAAACAAACCTTTACGCTAGAAGTATTTTTTTTTGTTTTGCGTCACAAAAACAAAACCTCAGCGCTTGGGTCATCACTGTCTGAAGGAAATAACACAGGAGAAGATGAAAGGAAACACTGAAGCCCCAAAGGCATTGCACATCCCAACAAAAGATAAGAAAAAAAAAAACCTTTGCAAAACACACGGCTTGACGTAAACCAGTTCAAGCACAGATTCAACCTGCCACCGAGCTGCAGTAGGACGTTCACTGCCAGAAAGCGTGCGAGAGAGATTACTATTTTTAATTTCATCAGGAGGTTTAAATGGTTGATTATAACTTAATTTTGGAAATAATTAGTTCACATTTTGCGGATTTGGCTGCAGGAAGTCCCAGAAAAATCAGTCAATGTAGTGGGTGCTTTCGGAGATAAACTTTCCACATTCCACCTTCACCACGATCAGCACGCGCAGCTTTTTGGAGGGCTTGGGAGATGGGGTGGATGTGGGGGATTCCTGTGTACTCTCGGGGTCTGGGGTCTCGTCCGGTTTCGGGTCGATGCTGGACTCAACTGTTGGAGGTTTCCCTCGCCGGTGTCGTCGGTCTCGCAGGTGACTTCTTTCGGGCAGGTGTTTTTGCTCTTGTGGGTGTTTCCTCTCTGGCGGGTGAACGTCTGCGTGCAAGTAAGGACTTGGATTGGTTGTTTGCATTTAGTAATCTGAGCAGAAGAGAGGTTTGATTTTAGTGAAGCAAAAAACAACAGTGAAGATCTGCAGAAATTAGTTACATGCATGCTGTTGTCATATTTGGAATTGTAGAATCTGTCATTAAGATTTGATCTAAATTTAAAGGCTTTCCCTTAAGAGAAAGAAGGCTTGTCTTTTCACAAAGGAAAATAAAAAAACTCGCTAATTAATCCTATTTCCAGGAACAGAAAAAGATATAATGTTGATATTTTCTCTACTTAGTCCTGTGACCTCTTTGTCAATTTCTGAACAAAATTGACTTAAAAGTTACAATTATAAAATTATTTTCTTGTTCTTTCAATTTATGTACTTACTATTCATATGTTTCTTATGCAACTGGTGCATTTTCAAGAAAAAGGTGCATTAGGGTGTTACAGCTGTTAGAAGAAAGTATAGTGTATTAAAATCAGAGAAATTTCTAACAATTATTTTATTGGTCACTAAAACATTCCAATTCTGCATATTTCTAATTGGTTAGTTTGTGATCACAAGATGCAACAAGACAACTCTGAAACGCCACGATTTAGATTTTTCTCTAAAGATTATTTTTTGTGTCAGAATGGTAATAAGACGGCTCTCACCTGGACGTTGAAAGCTGTCCATTCTTCATGGAGATAAAGGAGAGAAGAAGACGTTAGTCAAAGTGTTCGCACAGTTTCATCTTATTCACTTTGCAATGTCCGCCGACACTTACCTCTCCTCCTCGCCCTCCAGCAGCCTGCGGTAGGTGGCGATCTCGATGTCAAGGGCCAGTTTGAGGTTCAGCAGGTTCTGGTATTCGCGGATCTGATTGGCCAACTCCTGCTTGTTTGCTTTCAAGGCCCCCTCTAGCTTCTTAATGGTATCTCTGGCCTCCTCCATGTTCTCGTCGCCGTCTGCTCTTGCTGCGTCAATTTCGTTAATCAAGGACTCTTCCTTCATGAGACAACAAAGCAAAGGATATCAGCAGGACGGTCAGAGTGTGTGTAAAGGGGTTACTGTCTGTCAGGTTCCTACCTTTCTTTTCAGACTGTCCAATTCAGCTTTCAGCCTCTGGATATGGCGCAAGAGGTCAGAGATATCTCTCTTTTGGTCACGGACTTCCTGCTCCTTCTGCTCTGCACTCTGGACCAAGGACTCAATCTGAAAGTTGGGAAAGGTTTGTAACATTTACTTGCACTGTTATGAAAGGACTGGATCTGCTTTATTTTATCTTCACCTTTCTCTGGTTCCATTGCTCCGCCTCATCCCTGGCACGAGCGGCATGTGCAGCATACTGGGCATCTGTGGTCTTGATGTAGTCCTCCAGGTCCAGAGACCGTTTGGCGGGCTTGGGAAGGATGACCTTTTCATTCTTGATCATCGACTGCAGCTCCTTGATCTCCTGCAAGGCGTTGAGAAGGTAAAAACAGTTGTTTTGATGACAAGTTTTCAACCTTTTTAAATTGATCTAATGTTCAGTGAGTAAGTAAGTAAATAGTTTTCTGTTACCTCATCAAAGCCATCCCTGAGGAACTCCAGTTTTCTGGTCTGGTCCTCCAGATCCAGAGCCTTCTTTACCAAATCCCTGTGTCCTTCATCTACTTTCTGTTGCACACACATATACACACACATATAATTTAAATTGTAAGTGGGAAAGAAATCATGTAAAGATGGAACATTTCATAACATTGAAATGTGTTTAGGGGTTTTCATTCCAAAAGCAGAAAATTGTGGTATTACCTTTTTGGCAACAACAAATTCAGTCTCCAGCTCAGTTTTCTTGTTTATTGCATCCTCATAGCTGCAAGCAAGAGAGGATAAAAGGTAAAGAAATGACACTGCAGGAACACAGGTACGTTGGTGTCATCCACAATTTTCTACATGGATGCCATCTGTGAGCTGCTTACATCTTCTTGGCATCATCCACATCCTTCACGATGTCTTCAAGTTCCTCCTTCAGTTTTTCCTGGTCGTTCTTCAAGTTGTCGATCTTCTCCAGCAGATTGTTCTCTGCCTGCTTCACGACGGCATCCAAGTTCCCGTTGTAGTCCTCATGACCCTTCAGGATCTCCAGCTTCTTCTCCAGTTTCATTTTCTCATCCTCCAGTTCCTTCACCTAAAAAAAAGGAGGAACAAGAGATGTTCACTGGATATAAATAAGGAAAAGTCACTGGTAGTGCTGGAGGCAAATAGTATCTTTACATTTGTTGCACTCAGTGTCTGCGACGTGTCCGATATCTCATTTTTTGGGGAGAAACAGCATCTTAAAGATTTGCGAGGAATGTCATAGCACACTATTGCTAATTTAAAGGTTCGTCTGTCTGTTTTCTTTCAATTTTCCCCCTCATTTTTCCAGTTTACATTAAATTGGGCCCATTCCACCAATTTACCACTAGATGGCGTTCTTGTTTGCTATATACAATAGGAAACCTGGCAGAGTGAGTCACTTTTCATGGCCTCAAGTAATAGTTTCACTCTATTATTATGGTTGAACTGTAAAACGTTGATATTATATTAGGGTTTTTTTTTGTTTTTTTTTTACATGAATGCTTAAAATTTCAAAGGAAGCTTAATGAAAATGAGAAAAAGCATGTCTTTGTTGACAATATTGTAACCACTAAAATAATAAGTAAGCAAATCTTTTTAAAGCACTACAAAGTATATATATATATATATATATATACATTTCACATTCCGTTGAGACTCTTTTTATAGATTAGAAGTACTTTTTCAAAATGACCTTTAAACTGTTAAACATGATTTTCATTTGGCCGACGTTACTGTAATGTTTTCTTTTCTGTTTTTTTCCCCAACACTCTAATCTTGCATGTATGAACCGTCACGAATGCTTAAGAATGTCAGTCTGAGTTTAATTAATCTATTTAAATGAACGAATAATACAGCTCTGTGAAAGATTAAGAGACCCCTGCACTGAACCCCATTAAAACCTCATGATTATCCCACCAAATATTGATTTCTGAACTCTTTGAGTTAAAACATGAGTATTGTTTCTAAATGAATATTAACTTGTTTTCTTTGCATTAGTTTAAATCTGAAAGTACTGCATCTTTTTTGTTATTTTGACCATTTCTTGTTTTCTGCAAATAAATACTAAATTTTTGCTTGGGATTTCAGAGACATGTTGTAGTTCATAGAATAAAATAGTAATGTTCATTTTACTTGTATGCCTATAAAAAGTAAAATCAGAGAAACTGATCATTTAAATGGTCTCTTAAATTTTTTCAGCGCTGTATTTAGTAAATATCTCAGCCTATAAATAAATAAATAAATAAATAAAAATAAATCGTACAGACCTTGTCGATCAACTGGACAAACTTGTCGTTGAGGTCAACCAAGAGTTTCTTTTCCCCGGTTTTCCCCATGGAGTCAAGCTTTCCAATGGGCTCGCTCTTTTTGCGCCCCTTGTCCCTGTGGTCTAAGCTCATGCTGGTGTTAGGTGTTGACATGGTGCTGAACCTTGGAGACTGACTGAGCAGATGAACTGAGATCCCACCGTAAATCACCTTTATAAAGGTGCATGGACCTGACTACCTCCCCAAAAACTTTGTAAGTGTCCAATCAAAACAGAACAGGTGCCGAATTACCAGAGAAGTCAACATGAAATACTTGAATTTCAGCCCTGAACCTGTTTGTCCAAGAGTGAGGATTGGATCCACGAGGTAGAGTCCTTAATGTGGGCGGATAAGAAGGCAGAGAGGAGCTATAAAACTCAGCCCCCATCCTTTCCATCCAGGTGTAGCCTTACCCATCAGCGTTCAGCCAGTTCTCTGTCATCCATCATCAGCAAACATGCCTCACAACAGCAGCGCCAGCATGTACGGAGGAGCCGGAGGGAGGGGCGCGAAGGCGTCTGTGTCCAACCTTGAGGGACTCCGCAAAGTCCTCCGCAACAAGACCGAGAAAGACTCCGCTCCAGTCGTTCCCACCGCCGCTCCGGTCACTGCTTCCCAGCCCGATGGCAGTCCTGCCCCCACCTTGCTCCCAGAGAACAAGCAGGAGCTGCAGACCCTGAACAACCGCCTGAAGAACTTCCTGGACAAGGTGCAGCAGCTGAAGGAGGACAACGGCAAGCTGCAGAAGGAGATCGATGACATTCTGGCCAAGAGGAAGGAACCTAAGGGCAGAAACTGGGATGAAATCCAGGAACCACAGGATAATCTCTACAAGAAGGTGGGTTAAGACATACATTAAATATTCATCTCTGTCTTCTTCTTCTTCTTATCATTATTATATGTTTAGATCAAGGATCTCACCTTGGAAAATGCCAAGCTGTTGCTCCAGATTGACAACTCCAAGCTGGCCCTGGATGACTTCAATGACAAGTGAGCTGAAACTCTTGTCTTATGGTTATTGCTCAGTCAGAATTTACATCATATCCATACTGGAAGGAAAATAGGTTTGTGCATTTATTTCAACTCATCTTTGCAGCATTGCATAGGTGCTGCTGGTCCCATAAATCCAATGGTCACTTGGTGATGAATAAATCCCCTGCACACCATAGGGAAAATAAAAAATATATTTTTGAGTATTTACAAGGGAAGCTCATTTTGTTTCCAAGCAAGACCTTGAAAATCCTCTAAGCCTTACGATTTCTTGGCAAGGGGCAAAGGGTGAAAAGTTTTAGTGGCTCGTTTGACGTGTTGCACTTGTGGTGATGCCTCCAATCTCCACTAACAGGTTGGACGATGAGTCCAGGATAAAGAAGGTGTTAGAAAGAGAAATAGACACCCTAAAAAAGGATATGGAGAAGACCAAGCAGACCAGAGATCAGCTGCAGGAGGAGATAGATCTGGTCAAGGAAGAGGTGGAACGCCTTGAGTCTGACCACAAGAAGGTAAGGCTCAGTTTGCTCGGATCTGCAGTGTTATTTTTTATTACTTGTTTAACTCTTAGCACACTGTTGTTGTAGGAGGTTGACATGCTTTGTGAGAAGATCAGGACCTCAGAGGTGAAGGTGGAGATTGATTCCCAAAACTCCAACCTGGCCAACATTGTCAAAAACATACGGACCCATTACGAAAAGCTGGCTGATAAAAACATGAAGGAGACAGAGGAATGGTACAAGGACAAGGTAAGAAACTGGAAACTGGGCTGCTGATTTCCTCCCGCACTCATCTGATTGTCTCACCATGTTTGTTCCTCCCATTCTAGTTTGACAACATCCAGGTGAAGAAGGCCCAGAACAACGAGGCTTTGGAGTCCGGAAAGACAGAGTACAACATGCTGCTGAAGGAGAAGAAAAGCCTGGAAATGCAGATTCAGGCTAGCCTCGGCACGGTTGGTAAAAACTCTCACACAAGTCCATATTTAAAAAAAAAAAAAAAAAACCTTCATCAGGTATGCAGTGAACCTGATCTTTATCGAGTCTTTTGTACATCCCAAAAGCAGTTGCTCTGAGTTGGTCTTTTATCATGTCGCTACCAGCAAGGCTGGCCTTCACAGGCATCCCTGACAAGCCTGCCATTAAGCAAAGGGTGCTGGTTATCATCAGAAAAAACAACTGCATGTGTACCAACACACACAGGCGTTCTGGTTCTTCAGGCCTTTCACATTGGTTCCTAATAAATTAGGCCAAAAATAATAAGATACAAGCAGCATGGTTTTACAAAATGCTAGTTTTAGTAGTTTTTAATGCACTATCTGCAAAAGTAATTCCTTCTAATGGATCTAAATCCTGTACATTAGCTCTAACAAATCATACCTTTCTGCATACAGATCCAGGCTTTGGAGAACAATCTGAACAAAATCAAGGCTGAGAACAACAGCCGACTGATCCCCCTCAACAACATCATACTCAACCTGCAGGCTGAGCTGAAGGAAGTGAGGGCTCAGGTGGAGCAGAAGGTGGAGAGCTACAGAAAGCTGCTGGGCATCAAAATGAAGCTGGAGAAAGAAATCCAAGAGTACGATAATCTGATGGGCGTAACAGCTGATAAGGAGAGGTGAGGACGCTCATGTGCACCATTTCTGCTTACCTTTAGTGTTTCCTCCTTCTTGTCGCTTTTAGTTGGTTGTTATGGATAAAAAAATGCAACCAGAATAAACGGTAAGCCAGTTAAATACTTGGTGCATTATTTATCCTCTTCTTCCTCGACAGGATGGAGTTTAATATAGAGGAGGCGTTGCTACAGGGTAAGTTCCGGATTCGCCTTCTCAAAGTGCTAAAAACCCAAACATTAAGGCAGATCTCTCGATCAACCACTAACCCTCTCACCAAAGCAGATGTGGGTCAACAACTGATCAGACGGATGCTTTCGGTTCACTTTTGCAATCTGATTGGGCGTCTTCCAACAGGAACAAACAAACAAATGCAAAAATGTGACCCTTGTTCTCCCACACGACAAGTGTAAGCAGTCTGGTTGATGCCGTGGAGAGATTGCTGAACAGCAGACATGCTCTTATGTTCAAATGTAAGACGACAGGCGTAACTCTAAATGGCAGCAAAGCAATAAAAACAAAATGCTACATTTATGGCTATAAAAGAAAATATTCACACCTTCCATGTCTGTTGTGCCTTGGGGCAAGTTGCCTGACAGTCTCTCCACTGTTTGACGCCACAGTTTACACCGGTTAGTAAGGAAGTGCTCAGTTAAACATGAACGCCTCACACCGCTTTTTGTTTAGCAAAAAGTTTAAGAAGTGCGCTTAAAGGCTTTCAAAAGAGATCAGCGTCTTTGATGCCATTAAGGGCACTTCCACTATTTTTAACTGTTAATACTAACTGCAGCAGATTGCCGTCGTCTTCTAAATGTGTAATCACAAAACTGATTCTACTAAAAAAAAGCAACAAAAAAAAAACTAGAAAAATTAAAAAGTGCCACCACATTAAAACCCGAATCAAGCTGATGACGACGAACTAGCTTCTGATTCAGCTTTTTCTGCAGAATCTGGACAAAGGGCAAAAGGAACACCTGCACACGGTGCAATATGTCTCTGTAAAATATGTCCTGTTTTTGTTCACAGAACCCCAAAGTCCTAAAAATCAGGAGAAGAAAAGGGTGGACAACGTCCTAGTGGATGATGGCCGAGTCCCCATTACCAAATCCTAAGCATCCAACATTCAATCGGTGGCTCCGGATTCTGGTAACCTTGACAAGGAACCTAAGAAACCCAGCAGCAAGAAAAAATCCAAAAAGAAGCCCAAGAGAAATTCATCCTCCTCTTCTTCTTCCTCCTCCTCCTCATCTTCCTCCTCTGAGTCTGACAACGAAGAAGAAAAGGCCAGACCTGAAGTGCTTGTGGAAGATTGATGTTTTAAAAACGGTGCTCTGATCCGTTTTGTTTGTCACTCAGTAAAAGAAAAATGATTGGTGCTGTCAAAGCTGTATAATCAATATGGGGTTCTTCAAACATGTCTTCTGTGGTGTGAGGAAAAAATAAAAATGTTCTCAATGCAGAAACAGACTCTTGATTTGTGATGTCAACAATTCTTACTAGTGACCTTATAATGAGAAAGAGGAAAAGTAGTTGATATTTTCCTTATATCCAAATAATGTACCCTTTATGACTATCCAAATGCCCTAAAAAGGCCTTCATATGCCAAGTAAGCAAAGAGGTATCCAAATAAATGAGACATAAACAAAGTTACATATTGTTCATTTGTGAGAAATCAAAAGTATTCACCTTTTAAGATTTTAATTTGTCACTCCAAACTGTGTAAAATGATCAAAACAAATCTCGGTACCAGGAGAAGACAACCTGAGTAAATACAAAATGTAGTTTTTAAATACTTTTGATAATTAAGCCTTCCAAATAGAACCCTTCACCCTCTTAAATCTCCAAACAATTGGGATTAATTTCAATTTTCAGACAGCTGAATTCAATTTCACAAGCCACACAGGGTCCTGAATATTTCCAGACCAACGGATTGACAACATGAAGAAGGGTAGAGATCTCAAAAAGCAACACATCATGCGAAAATCTGACAACAAATTTAAAAATCATCAACATTATCAGTCTGGAAAAGTCATTTCTAAGGCTTTGGTATGCCAGTGAATCTCAGTGAGTTCAATTCAATCGAGATGCTACAGCATAACCTTGAACAGGCCTTACATGCTCAAACCTTCTCAGATGTGGCTGAATTAAAACATTTCTGTGAGTAACAGCAGATTGAAATTGCTCCGCGGTTATGTAAGAAACATTTCCAGTTAAAGCAAATGCTAGACGGCAGCTCTTGTTGCCAAGTATGACTCAGTCCTAGCTCTTTATTCTTAGTAAATGAAGATTGCTTGTTGTATTCACTCTGAATACTTTTGTTCTGATGTTAAAATTCCTTTGACAAATCTTAGTGTGAAATCTGACAAAGAAGAAATTTTACACAGCGCTGTTTATCAAAAATCTGCAATGTAAAGAAAGCATTTTTCTTATCAAAAAAGTTACGTTTTCCTTCAGATGTTGGACATCAAGCAGCACTTGGGATTTCTCCATTAGCCCGCACGCATACAAAGGACCTACAACTGAAGCATGACTTAAAAATAACATGTCCGAACAAAAACAAGGTGAAAATACGACATTCTTGATTGTTCGTGTTTCCCGTTTTTTCACATTCTGGGTGTCCGAGATTCAACGGTCTGATAACATCTACCAGATTGTTGGAGATCTTTCACAATGCAGAGGGCTTTTCTCAAGCATCTGTCCTCAAATGGCTTCCAAAGAACGACAAGAGATCTTATCTTATAGACTTTCTTAGCCAAAAACATGAAAGAAAAACATTTTCAGTGATAAGGTTACAGAGTATCTTCAATTGTACGGTTTGAAGCTCCACCATACAAGATTGTGATTGAGAAAAGGTGATATTTTGTGGCTTTTATGTCGATTAGTGGCAAAACCTGACCAAGTGCTCAACTTCTGTCATGAATTACAATTAACAGCTCTGATCATAAATGTATTTATCATAATACTCTGAGAGGAGCTAAGTTAGATGTCTTTTGGTTGAGGTGTGACATATTCGGATGATTGTTCCTTCTTGTTTGGGATATTGGAAAGATTTTTAGCCCTTACTTTTTTATTTTTATTTTTGGGCACTTATTATGGTTTGGTAACCACTGAAGGTATTATTAGCATCTCAGAAAGCTAAAATAAGTCCCAAAGGGGTAAATGAAATATCTTTAAACTGAATTGAAATAGCAAAGAAGTGAGAATACGTCCTTGAGGAGCTCCTCTGCTTGGTTCAATGATTTGCACTAGAGTGCAAGTTCTAGTCTAACACTGTGTTAACGGTTATGGAGAATTTTATTGTCAGAAATCCACCGTAGCCATTTCCATCAATGCCATTAGATTGTGCGCAGAACTTGCGCGATTGTCATTTGCGGATCAGTGGACAAGAGAAGCAAACTGCATGTGATGGGAGCCGCCGTTTTGTTTTTCAGTCGATAATTACTCTCAACTTTGTCGTCAATTTCAATCACATAAAATCGCAATTAAAAGAAACAAAAACAAACAAAACATGGGTGTGTGTGATGAAAGAAAACAGTTTAGTTTAAAAGGCCATATGACTCATAACATCAGGTTCTGTCACTTTAAGTGCGTGGACTCTGGTCCGTACCTTACTGCTCCTGTTTGTTTGCCTCTTCCGCTGCGCAGATCAAGGAAAATTCCTCTAACAATGAACACAAAACGATAGTGAGAAAATATTTGCGGCTCGCTTTAATCCATCTGCTCTACTTGTCTTTGTGATTGACAGTTTTAATTGCGATTACCTTCCTCCTTGCCTGAAGCGCTGGTCTTTGTTGTTTCATTGACCACAAACACACGACAGACGGTATTCCAACACAATAGAAAGCTGAAATCTGCAACCAAAAAAAAAATACAAATGATTAAAGACTCATATATTTCCTCAGTGAAATACATGAGGAAAAAGTCGGGGTAGAGAAAGAAACAAAAATGCAAAGATGATGCATCTCAAGATTGGACAACTTTTTGTGAAAAATTTAGATTCAAACCTGATACTGCAGGAAAAAAACAAGTTAGAAGGTATTCTCACAGGACAAAGTAGAAAAAAAAGATCATTCTTCTTTTTTTAAGAGTGTTTTATTTTTCAAATGATGATGGTACAGACGACATGAAAGCACAGAGGAAATTTCAATCATCCAACATGTGGATAATGCATGGTGAAGGAAGGAGGGGGCAAGCAAGAGTACCAAATGGAGTAAAATATCGTATCAAAAGTTTCATTCATTTTGTTCATATATATATTTATATAGGACTAATAATTCTCTTTAACAATGAAAAGCAAGGAATGCCCTTTTTTTTCCATTTATCTTTAGCTTTCCTTGTGTAGAGCCGACTTTATTACTCATCCGAAAACAGGAAGAAATCTTAAAAAAAAACAAAACTGAAAGAAAAGCTGGATGTTTTTTTTTTTCTTTTTTGGGTGTGAGGCGAGGCGAAGGGTGGGGGGACGTCCTGAAATCCTGTCCAATGTGGCGTTGAAGTCAGATTTGTGGCGCGGCTGAGCGTGTCCACCGGGGTTCGGGTCTCTCCAGCGACGGCTGGCCTCAGCGGGAAAAAGTCTTCCCACTAGAAAAAAAAATAATTAAAAATCATATTAATAACATCAGGTGAGCCGAACAGCAGTTACGATTTTTTTTTAGCACTTTTCCTCTGATATTTTCTTGATTGGGCTGGAAGGATTTTATTAAGCTTACACACCCTTGATTGAGTCAGGACATACCAAGAAGTCGAGTCTTACCTTCTGACGCAGACAAACTTGAAAACTGTCCCTAAAAATGAAACTATTCTCTACAGAAGCTGCAATGAAACCAGTTTGTTGTTCGGTAGTTTGTCACTAGAAGCTGTGGAAACGCTTTCTCCCCTCCACCCCAAAAGCTCTCAAACAATTAAAACTGATAGTGATAGGAATTTCTCGGTATGCTTTAATTCTCTGCGAGCTTCCAATTAAATCAGTGACTGGCATTTTCATTTTCATTAAATGAATCTGAAAATGGATGCATGGAATTCATGTGAAGTGCTTGTCCTTCTTCAAAGAAATTAATTGTTGCTGTAATCCCAGCGGACTCCGAAACAAAACAAAAGACGAAAGAAAACACGCCGATCGAAAATAAAAAAGAGTTGAAAAAGATTCCTAAAGCTTGAGTCGTAACGCCGAAAACAACAGATTTCAAATCAAAGATTCACGTTTTTTCCCCCCTTATCTCATTCTTCTCTGCGCGCCGGTGAACGTGAATGAAAGCTACTCACGAAATGGTTTTCATCTCCTTCTTCTCGGCGTCGGGTCGAGCGCGGTTCAGCACCTTGAGGAAGTCCGACGTCTTGGCTCTCATCCGTGTGTGAATGTAGGCCTAGAAGAAGAAGAAGAAGAAAAAAGCAAAAAGTATAAAGATCTAGATTAGTCATCGCGGGATTTTAAGATAACAGGACGCATTTAGCTCGTTTCTGTTGCCGATGATGAATTTCAGCACAATGCCTTATTGTCATGCAACAAATACTGTATTAATGCTTCTTGAGCAGCACATACTGTGAAGATGGAACGAGAGATTGGACGTTTTAAGAGCGAACCAACCCACGGCGGCCAATAAATCTACCTTTGTTGACTCACTGCTTGAGGTAAGGGCACTTAACAACCACTTCCATTATCTGTTTGTGATCAGGATGTTTCCAAAGAAGCTTTGAATGACATTCTCTTAAAAAAAACAAGCTGGGATTACAACGTTTAAACATAAATCAAACCCAAAACAAAAACCTGTTCTGGCAGGACCTGCAATTTACACTGGAAGTGTAAATTCCAGGTTAGCTTGAATTTACACTTCCAGCTAACCTTTTTATTTAACGGAAAGGCTTTGTGAGCAGACCCTGATTCCAGTTAGGAATGCAAACCCGGACTCCGGTATTTATTTATTTTGCTAAAGAATAGTGCAGGTTTGTGGGATTTCTGAGCAAAGTCACCTTGGAGCACTTTATGTGGTAGTGCAGGTAGTCCCTGAAGGTGTGGATGAGGTTGATGGTGTTGTCTCTGGCATTGGCATTGGTGTGACGAGGAAACAGGACTGCAGGGACGCAAGCACAAAACACACTCAGAAAATAAATATCGATAAGGGCTCAAACGATTAATTGCCATAAATCGATCATTGAAATAATCATCAAGTACAGACTATACAGACTTGGAAAAAAAGGCCATTTGCTGAAAAGACAACATATTCATAGCAGTATTTAAGCTAAAACTAAGTAGTTAAAAGTAGTTAATGGAAGAAAATTGTAGAACATGCCAATTTTTTTTATCCGATTAATCATCAGGATATTAATTATGACTAGTTGGAGCCCTAGTACGGACCGAAGGTGATGTATCCGATGTTGTCCCCGACGGCAGCGTCTGTGTCCTTGAGCTCCAGAGGCGGCTCCCTGTGGCTGAAGAGCACCTGGGGGGCCGTGTGGCTGGCTCTCCGACCCTCTTTAAACTCCTGCATGCAGAAACACATGTTGCTATGGATACCGAGGAAGTTTTATGTCACGGTTCAATTGAACTAACAGCATTGGCTGAGAAATATCATCCAAGTATCTTTCTAAGATTAGTTGTGAATGTTGATGCTGTGGGTAGGAATGATCTCCAGTAGCAGTCAGTCTTGCCACAAACCTGCAGAGGCCTCTGACTGAAGACTGTGGCAGTGTGTCACGACACAAAAAACTGAATATCCAGCCAGTAGAGACCATATTTAACAGCAACATGGCTTGGATAACAACATTAATTGCTAGCCAGCACTGCTAATCCACTTCGTTTTCTATTCTTTGGTTATGTCTGAAACTGAAGTGGCCTACTTAAAGGTATGGTTAGGGTTTGTGGCAAACTGTTTTTGCATATAGGGCCCGGTTTTTAATGATTATATAAAAAGGGCACGTTTGCGACCTGCCGCCTTGCTCACCTGCATGAAGACTTTGCCGATGATGACGTCGTCGTCGTCTTTGAACACGGTGCTAAACACGACCGTCACTCTGTCTTTCTTGGCCTCCAGGTACCTGAGGGTCCAAACACATTTAGTTTGATCTAAAAGTCAAAACGTGTCTATTTCAGGAGGGAACTGCAGCTCTGAATCAGCTTGCAGAGACACACGTCAGCTGAATAAAAGGAACCCGTCTATTTGGAGCTAACCTCTTCCTGTCTGACCTCACCAGACTAACTGACACAAAATACTTGATGCTCGTACATGGACTCGTCGTCTCTGTAGTGGACCACGGCCCTCTTCTCGCCCTCTTTGCCTTCTTCCTGGAACTTGAAGTACTTCTCGAACACCGAAGCGAAGCAGTTCCTCTTCAGCATCCCCGCCTGGTGAACGACCTCGTCTTTATTGGGCGGCAGGGCCTCAAGGTCGTAGAGCAGGGACACGTTGTAACCTTGAAGGAAGGCACACAAAACGAACAAATAGCAGAATCTCAAAACTTCTCATTCCACAGATTTGTAACGAAAGCGTGTGAACGAAACCTGAAAAACATTCGACACTGAAGATTAAAAAAAAAACAACTTTGAGAACTTACCAGCCTCTGGTGAAACCAGGAAATTCTCATACACTCTCTTGAGTAACTGTAAATAAACAAAAGAATGATTTTTTTTTAAGAAGAATCTCAAAAACAAAAAGATACAGAAGCAAAAAAACAAACAGCCTGGCGTCAATACAAAAAGTGATTTAATTCAAATGTTTGTTCATTGGGATGATTACAGCTCACGGTCAATAAAATTTCCTTAGGAGTGCTGTATGTATGCATGTTAGTGAAAAATTTAGTGGAAGGAAAAAAATAAGAGTCACCTTGAGGATGCATCTGTATCAATAACTGCAATGGGTGAGGGTGGGACTTACCCAATACGGACTTAAGTTTGATCACGATATTTTATGATACTATTGTGAAAACGATAAAAGTGATGATTTAAAAACTATTTGTTACTTCTTTTTGGTAACCGTGTGGCTGCGACTGTGTGTCACAGCAATTACAGCCCCAGAAACAAATACTGTTCGTGAAAAAACATTCCCATTCGTAACACGCTTCTGACTTAAACCATTAAACTTTACATTGGAACTGCATTTAATCATATTTTCAAGCTTATTGATATTTATTGACGCCTTCTTTGAACAAAATCCCAACTACGGAGAGTTTCAGGGGTTTTTAACATTAACTGGAATTTATGACAATAAATCAAAATGATCATCATAAGAAATATATCGCGATAAATGATACCACCTTAAAAGTAGCTTTATTATTTGAACGTTGTTTTTAAGGTTGGAGTCGAACAACAGACACGCTGTGATTTTCACAACGTCCAACACTTCCCTGATTTTCAGCAGCTTGTCGGAGGACGGAGCTGACTTGAATAGCAACAGCAGAGAATGAGCGCCTGAACGCACCATCTGTACTATAAAGGAGTCAAACTGGGGCTGGAGAGGAATGAACACATCTCAGGAGGTGGTAGAGGAAGGGAGCTGGGGGGAGCTCCTCTCTAATGAGAGCCTGTCTGTTTGATATGAGCTGATGTGAACAGAACAAGTACACACATCAGACTGAGGTATGGCAGCAGTGCAACTTTAAAAACTACGACTGCACGTTTCTCTTTTCTTTTCAACTCGGCGTTGATTTAAGGAAGAGGAATCTTTCAAATCAAAAGCAGGAAAGAATGTGAGAAAACCAAAAGGCGCCTTTTTGGTTTTCAAATTGTTTCCAAGCAAATTCTCAGTATGAAAGCATCTAGAATGCTGACTCCTTTAAACGTCCCACTAAGAGAAGGCGAAAAAGGGGGAGAGGTGGGGAGGGTCGACTTCAAAAAGCAGCCGAGCTGCGGGCGCACGCTGTCTGCAGCTCAGTCAGCACTTCCTCGCCCGGGGGTGAGTCACTCGAGCTCACTTCCTGTTTCTGCCTGGAACCACAGCAGCTGCTTTCTTCCTTACATGGCAACAGAGTGTTTGTAACAGAAGGTGCGATCAGAGGGACGGATGACGGATCCGCTTCCTAAATCTTCCTGGTCTGCGCCCCCTGCTCCGACCCAGGAGACTTTGGGTCGGGGCTTCCCACTCCTAACACACCTGTGCTGAACTAGATTTATGTGGCTGCTGATATGCTATCAGTGCAAACAGCAGAACACAATGTCAACACTTGTTGCAGTTTGGTAGTCAATTTTCAGACCAGAGGAATAATGAGTTGCACTTCTGAGTCTTTTAAGCGCAAGCTGAAACCAAGACCGATCCGTTTTTGGCATCTTAAAGCCAACTTTCAGAGACTTGAGTGAGAAGCTACGCAAAGATATTCCTCCAGACTGCTTTTTGATGGCTGATTATTGGGGTTTACCTCGTCAGCGCCGTGCTCCTGCAGCTCCTTGTAGAACTTCAGGGAGATGCTGACCATCACTTTGGTCTTGTCCCCGTTGGGGTTGGAGATGTGGTACAAGACGCCATCAAAATCTGGAGCAGCGGGAGGGAGAAAACATTCATGTCTAGAGATGATAAATTAGCTATTTTCTACTATTTAACGTCATCACTTTGACAGTTACTGGCAGAGTTGCACAAATATTAATCAGTAAGATTTTTCTTCCTCTCTAAAACAAAAGCGTTCAGTGCGCTAAAAGGTTTTAAAACTTGAATAAGGTGTGAGGTTTCTCACCAGCGAACGTCACATCGACGGCCTCGGGTTTAGTTCTGTCGGGACAAAACGCTGTTAGCATACACAAATGTACATGTAAAGCATAAAACATGAAATCATGGAGCCACATGGCGTATCAAATTAGAAATAAACAAAAAAAAATCTATAAGAGGAGCAGCCGAAGAGTTGCAGTCTCATCTCTGAGTATACAGAGTTGGGCTAATGTGAGTTTCGGTGCGTTACGTTCAATTCCTAAAAGTGATTTTACACAGAGGTTATCTGACTTCAACACCTTTTTAAAGGCAAAAAATACACTAAGTAACAGCTACCGATGACGCAATTTGACTGTAAAGCAAACAGTTGTGAAATATGCACTTTCCTGTGACAAAATATTTAATCATTTACAATTTAAGCTCAAGTCTGGGAAATTTGGACATATCCACATGAGAGTATAAAACTTTAAGATCCTGCAGAAACTCCACCATGTTATTTACTATCAGTCATCTTACTGGTGCAACCTCTGAATCTATAATTACTAAACTGGATTAGAAGGAAAGAACGCAATTAAACATGTAATGTATTTTATTATTCAATCCAGATAGTTGTAGTTGAGATGGCTCCATGAAGGTGGATGCTGCAGGGACCTGCTGATGCACTTAGCTGACTTGACTCGGCTTGACTGCAGGAATGCGGAAGCTGGGAAGAGAAGCGATGGTTCACTGACATGTAGCCACATAATGGATGCGCAGAGCCCTGTAAAAGCTCTTAATAAGGCCGTTTAAGTTGCGTAAACCACAGTTTTGTGCTCAACACGCTGCTAACTAATTGGGTTGACAGAGTTTAGCCAAACATAGTTGTGGGGGTTCATGTAGCCCCTCTTTTGAGTTTGTTTCAAAAAGCCAAACATAAACAGAAATTTTCTGTCTTGGTTTCATATTTATTACGCGTTCGTAAAAACTTTTATTTGTACATTTTTTGTGTGTTTTCTTCCTTATTGTAATGTCTGGTCGGTGGGTTCATCTGGTAAGGATTGCCATTTTTGACATAACACGGCCAGTGCAGACACACCCCAGCTTCTGGCACAGCAGCCCGAAGAGCAGCCAGCTAGCCAGTTAAAGCTTTTTCAGCACATTTATAGACATTTAGAGCTGAAACATGCAGTTTTGTGCGCTTCTATCGGCGGTAGTTTCTTGTTCTTGTTGGTTTTTTAAGCTGCGGTCCTCTTTAGGGAAGCGCTGAAGGGGGAAGCTAGCTGCCGTTAGCAGTTTTTTCTCACCCGTTGGATGCGCCGTCGAACTTCAACGTCAGCGTCTCTTCTATGATGCGGTTATTAATTTCTAAGAGGATCATCGCAGCGGGTGCCGGTGCTATTTGGTAGGATTAAGCCGCTTTGTGTCAAATATCAGGTGAAAATGTTTTCCTCCCTTGACAGACCAAGACCGCTTCCGTCGAAGCTCCCTCCGCCTGTAGCTTCCGCGTACTTCACACGTAGGACCCCGGCTGATTTGGGTGGCTTCAAATGTCGCCTGTCTTTAATTCGCCAATTCAGTTCAGTCCAAAAATATTTTATTTATCCAATTCAGTTTATTTCTATAATATTTATATAATTCATAGCATTCACTTTTACAGCAGACCTTAATACTGAACATGTATTTAGCGACAGAGGGGAGCAAAACCCCCTGCTCCAACATGCTTAAGACATAAAAATACTGCTGTAATTCCTAAACTCACAAAATACTTTTTTTTTTTCTATTAATTTGTGTGATTTTCTTTATTTGAAATGCTGTGGCTATTTCTTACACTGTGCCTGTATATGTGGCATTAAATAAAGGCACATGTTAATAACACAATTACAATGTCATCAAAAAGCTGATATAATTTTAAAAAAAATCTGTTTTAATTGAGCAAGAAAATATGTCTTATATAGTATACTACCCAGAGTCAATAAACAGATATATTTTTCAAGCATGTATTTGTCAGGCTGATTGCAGCAGTCAGGATAAGCTCCAGAAAACAAATATTCATTTTAGAGATTTTTCATAAATCCCTCAAAACTCAATGCTAAAGTTGTAACTGTGACAGATTTGAAATGAATTATCACAGGGACTTCTGCTTTCAGCCACGGAGAGAGAAAATGAAAGCTTCTGTCAGTGAAGCAAATAGTCAATCTTTGATCCTCAATGAAGGCGACTTGGACATGTGCCATGGGGCCCTTGATTTAAAGGGCCCTTTGTGAAGGAGAAACTAAAAAATAAATAATAAAAGAGCTAAATACTTATTCAATCAGATTCAATTAAACAGTAGCACTGTAGGGCTCAATAGTTACTGTATGTTTGGTGTTTATCTTTGGCAACTAGTTATGTGATGAAATGCAGCATGCTATCTTGATTGTGTCAAATGCCAAACATGGGATGAAGACCAAAAAAACCCCTGGCACAGATTCAATTCTGGTTATTCTGAACTAGACTCTGTTATTCCCCGTCAACAAAAAGTAAAATCTGAAGACCGCCCATTAGCAGCCAAACAAAGGAGGTGCAAATGCTGAAAGAAAGCGGCTATATGAAATTTTTATTATTTGTTTTTTAGAAAAGTTGGTGACGAGATAAGAATAGTCAAGCTGGAGAAACAAAAGAGATGTTTTGGTGACATTAGTCAGTCAGACGGATTAATATTACCACTGAAACGGAGCGAAAGAAGAAGATTAAACACAATAGAAAGGAAGTATTTTACTGTTTGGGTATTAATATTCATTTATTTTATGTTGTTAGCCTTCTTCCTATTGTCTTGTATGATATAATATTACTTTTCTACTTTTTATTTTTACTCTTACATTTATTTAACCACCCTAACTTGTTTGGGGGTTAAATTTGCGATGCCTTTCTTGATTACCAGGCGTTTGTTTGCAGTCATTAAAACCTTAGTTATCGTCCAACCTGGACTGGATTTACTCAATTCTGAGGAATTCTAGGATTTGTAAATGCAAAGCTCAACAAAAGCACTGCCTTTATTTTGAAAAACGCAGCTATTTAAGATTTTCTACATTTTGTCTTGCAGTTTGATCAGATTTAGTGGTAATCTGCACTTTACTGCCAACCGCAGTCCTATTTGTATTAAGAAGGGCTGCCAATAAAGGCCTCTGTTATTACACTTGCTGATGGAAAAATATGTGTGAAAAAAACTCAAACACTAATTGAAAATACTGTATCTTCACCTCTACATGGACTTTATAAAATTTAAAGTCAGAAAGCCAACGCACACACAAACCTGAATATTGCCTTTTTCTCCATCAGTGAGATCAGTTTTGTCAAACATTTCCTGGTATCAATCACTGTTTTTTTTGGGTTTTTTTCATCTTATCTGTTTTGGGGTTTTGTCCAATGATTCACATTCTTCGTCCTTCCGCTTTTGTTTTGCCAAGTCAAAGCATTTTCCTTTTAAAAGTCTCGTCTCAGGTGTTTTCATCTCATTGTCAGGGAAGCTGGTCAAACGAAAGCAAGACGCATCAAGGTTGCTTTTTTTTGAGATTTCAGGTAAGACTGGAGGTAAGCAAAAAATATATATTATGTATTTTATTCTTTTTTTTCCACAAAATTAACCCAAAGTAGGTTGGGAATTTGATCTATTCACAGATATTTGGTCTTCAGGAGGCTGAATTGTTTTTTTTAGGTAATAAAGTTTTACTTTTTTGACATTCAACCTCTCTAACATGTTTGATTCCTCCAGGTAAGAAAATAAAGATAGTAAATGATTGCTTTTAATGGATCATCAGAGACAATATTAGTAGTCATTAGTCGCAAAGGTAAAATAATTGAAAAACTTAAACAGTGGTGAGTTTTTTAGTGGACAAATCCCCTTCAAGTCCAGCCTGAAATTCAAGCTTTAGAGATTTAAATATACCTAAAAATTCAAGATTTCTTTTTTCAAAATGTCTAAAATATAGGTAATTTTAAATAAATACAGTTTAAATACAATTTTAAATAATTTTAATTTGATTTATTTTCTCTTTGAGTCGCTGCAGATTATACAGGGATAGGAATAAATTAAAGTACAGTTTAAAATGTGTTTTTTTCTTTGCCATGTTTAATCGTACGATGTTTGTTTAGTTGATTCCAGTAAAGGGGAACTGTGGGACGTCTGTCCTAACACACACACACACACACACACACACAAAAAATCTGTTTACTCGTGTCTCATGAGGAATTCAGCTGCTTCTTTCAACCTTTTTCCTCCTGCGACTATTTTCAGATTAGATAACAAGCTGTTCCGTGTCTGTTTCGGCTTGTAAAAAGAAAAAAGAAAAAAAAAAGGAAACCTTTTAGCAGAACAAACAAAAGACCAGATATTAAATCTTCCTGACTTAGAACCGAAACTGTATGTGCAGGTGTGCCAACAGACCATTTGAACGAATGAGGAAAAAAACAAAAACATTAACGTGTGACTCACCCAACAGAAACCCACCTTTTATTTTTAAGAGGAAAGAAATCTACGTGTGAATTTCTAAAGTGTCAATAATGAGCCAGCTGTTGAAGCGATTAGATTTGCGTCAGTTAAACGAATGCTGCTAATTGTTGATCTTATCTTTTAATCCAACATGTTTTCGGCCTGCAGAAGAAAACTGGAGCATCTGCAGTTGTCATAGCAACCAAAGAGAAAAGCCTGTGCAGACACAAACCCTCCAGTTACATGGAGTCCTCTGGGTTCTGGCACTGACTGTTGTGTGCTCAAGGAGAGCCTGAAACCTCCGGATGATAACGAGAGAAAACCTAACGCGGAGGAATACTGAGACCTCTCAGAGTAACTGGACTGACCCAAGAAAATCTCACAATACTCGGAGGACTTACTCAGCGTCTGCTTGAACAGTGAGACATCCTGGAAAACCAAAACCTATAGAACGTAGTCAGCCATCTACAACTTGTGTAACATGAATTTATCTTTAAAAATGACTCAATAAAAGCATTTATTTAAAGACAAACTGTTTTTGTTAAGCTTTTTTTTTTTTGCCTTCTTTGTACTACGAAGAACAGCAAAGCAGAAAGGTGGGAAAGCTAAAAATAAACGCACTTTATTAAAAGTGCAAAATGAAACTGCATATTTCAGGCGTGAAGGATGAGAGTGTTTTTCACACGAATAAAACCCTGAACTTGACTGGAATGTCTTCTACTTTCCGTTGTACGTTTACCAGAAAAACACGAGGATGACATTTGATGAAGCGGCAGCCTGCAATGCCGTCTTCAAGCTGCCAAGATGAGTATCTGCTGGGCGAGTGTCTTCCTCTGAAGTTAATCAAACAAGAATCCGGGCACCAGTCGAGTTTTTCCAGGAAGGGGAGCGTCCAGTTTTGCGGACTTTCAAGAGCGAGTTAATCAGAACGTGTGACAGATGCCAGCCTGTTGGTGCAACAAACGGCTCAGGTTTTTCCTAATGAATGGGATCCTAAACAGATCTGGAATTCAGTGTGTTTTGAATATATTCACATTAAATGCTTCTGTATATGTATGATGATGATGAAGGAAAACGAATAAAATGTGTGGTTTTAGAAGAAATATCTGGAATAAGTGTCAGATTCTTTCAAACTCTCCCAAGGTCTTAAAAAACTTGCAAGTATTTACTCTGTGCGTTGTCTGGCGGTGTCACGGTGACCCTGTGTGCGCTTCTACAAGGTCATTTTTGTTGTTGTGCTGTTTCGGGAACTGACGGTCTGACTGGACATCCTCCAGCTTCCCTGCTCTCCGACGGTGACATGTTGTGATTCTTTAGAAGTTCAATATAGTAACAGAAGGCGGGGAAGGAAGGGTTCTGTCAGCGAGACAGTCTGTCATTACTGACTATTTTACAAGCTTCTCTACATGCTTTCTGATGTTTGTCTCAACATGAAGCTGCCCTCTTTCCCACTAAAACAGCAGAAATACCAGCGAACCTGCTGCTTCAGAAGAATACCGAGTGATTGTTGCAGATTGTTGCTTAAAGCCAGTCTTTTTACTCAATCAAGGAGGAGACCATTTTACAAACCGATTTCCAGAAAGTGGAAAGTGGATTTTGTGAAACACTTTGCAACATGAAGCTGGTTACCCAACGAAATCCTGCAACACACACCCTTCTATTGTGTGCAGTTCGAAACATGAATCTCCAACCAAATAAATGATTAACTATCAATAAGTGTACCCTGATTTTGCATCCGGTGAATCATCAGAAAGTGGAGACGGGCTCAGGGAGGCTTTTTATTTCTACAAAGTACGGGTTGGGTTTTTTTTTAGAAAATGTGACATATTCTACAATTTGATGGTTTGATGGATCCAAACTCCAAAACAACATTAAGAAACAAGGTGGCGGGAGGTTAATGATGTGGGCCTGATTGAAAATACTTATTTATTCTTAACTTAAAACAGATTATCTTAGAGGAACATGTTGTAGTAGTGAAAAAGTGTTGACGCAGTCGTGTTCAGGAACACACGTAAAAAAGGGAAACAGGACATTAGGTCAACCCGCAGTAGAAAAAACCAGCAGGACAGAATGTGTTATTAAAGAAATTACCACACTGGTGCAGAGTCATTTGGATGCTGGGGTTTCCTATCAAGACAGAGGTGAGTCCCTGATGCAGTTAATCTTCTAAAAAGTTAACAGATCTGGCTAAATTAGTGACATTTGATTTAGTTTGAAATCAAACAATTGTCATAGGAATAATTAAAAAAAAAAAAAGGTTTACGTAAAAAAGCTGAAATTAAGTAGTTGCCCTTGACGAGTTTAATGTTTTTGTGATGTACTTTGTTTAGTATTTGTCTGAATTTGCCAAATTCAGGCATTTGTCTTACTAACAAAGAAGCTGATTGTTATTTTCGCACTAAATGCAGGTTGGAGGCAGTGCACCTCCAAAGATCTTCCTGTATGAAACGTCTATGAGGATTGAAGATGGAATTTATTTTCTGGCAGAATTACAATTAGAAATAAGTGTAAACATCAATAAAATGACATCCACTTAAACTTCAATAATATTTCGATTACTTTTATATTGCACAGTTGCTATAGGAATATTTTATTTGCGTGCGTGTTTCAAGCAGGAGCATTATTGGGGGTGCACAGCCTCCAACCTCCTTGTTCTGTCTAAATTCTTGCATATATATTTGCCGATTTTTCAGTTGAACATAACTCCAAATGATTTACAAAAAGTTCACAGATCTTCTCAAACACCATATCTAAAATATATGAGAAAGAAAATCCAGTTTGGGAAGCTGAAATAGAAAGACACAGTTCTACCTGATACACTAATGACTGGTGTTTGCAAAACAGCCAATCCAGATGTGCCATTCATTTTCCTTGTTGCTGATTGGTTTAACCCCCAAGAAAGTAAATAAAGAAAAGTAGATGTTAGTTTCTACTGCAGCACAAAGACAGCTTCCACTTTGTGTATTAGTGCATATTAAGGTATATTTGAATTATTAAAATGGGTGGTTATAATGGTTTTAGAGGGGGTCTCAAGTATTTGTCAATTCTAGCAATGCATGGGTGGCTGTGTTCTCTGATCCCCACAAATACCGGGGATCCACTGCATTTGATTCAGAGGAAATTATTATTTCCACCAAGAGGATATTATGTAGTTCTAAGAAATTTAAAGAACCTCTTTTCAAAATCCCATGCGATCCTTTTAGCATTTTCTTTAAAATGTTAAAGCTCTGAAACCAAATTGAAGAACTTCCTCAAATGTTTTCTTCAGTTTAAATGAAAGATTTAACTCTGTTTCTTTCCCATAGCCATGTCCCTCACCTACATCTTCACTGATGACTACTTTGACCAAAATGAAACTGAGCCGCTCGACGTGATTCTAAACACATTAGCATGTAAACCAAAGCCTCTGGATGCTACGGCAGGGACGATCTCGTCTCTGATCCTCATAGCTAATTTCTTACTGGCGATCCCTGGTAACTTGCTGGTGGGATGGGTGATCAGCTCCAACAAACAGGTTTTGACTTCATCAGACGTCTACTTGTTCCACCTGACCGTAGCAGACGGACTCATGGCCCTGACGCTCCCATTTTTCGCAGTAGCGCTGGTTTGGGGATGGCTCTTCGGCGACTTCATGTGCAAGTTCCTCAACCTGGTCATTGAAGCAAACTTCTACACCAGCATAATCTTCCTGGCTTGCATCAGCGTCGATCGGTACTTTGTGATTGTGCAAGCCAATGAGACCCACGGGACTACACAGAGGAAGTGCAGCAGGATCCTGTGTGCGGCGATCTGGGCCCTCGGTTGGGGCCTCGCTTTGCCTGCCCTTTTCAACGACGCCTTCAAGCTTGGCGACGGCTCAGAGAGGCTCATTTGCGCAGAAACCTTTGACATTGGCAGCGTCACCAGTTGGAGGATCACCACTCGTGGGTTTCGCCACGTTTTCGGCTTTCTGATCCCGCTGGCCGTCATGGTGGTGTGCTACGGCGTCACCGTCGCTAGGCTGTTGAACACTCGCGGTTTCAAGAAGCACCGGGCCATGCGGGTGATCATAGCCGTGGTGATTGCGTTCCTGCTGTGCTGGGTGCCGTACCATATAACCATGATGATCGACACGCTGCTCAGAACCAACCTGATCCGGTTCGACTGCAGCTTCAGGAGGTCGGTGACCTTAGCCCTGAGCATAACCAACACCCTGGCTCTTCTGCACAGCTCCATAAACCCGTTCCTGTACGCCTTCGTGGGAGAGAAGTTCAGGAAGAAAATGATGTACCTCGTGCAGAAGAAATTCAGACAGGAGAGGATGTCAGGGTCAAAGGTCAGCCGGTCAACCTCTCAGACCTCGGAGGGAACAGGAACAATTCTCTGAATGCGTTTGAGGTCTTAAACTTAGATTTGTATTGCTTGTATAGTGATATGAATCAACAAACATGGAGACGTGGCTTAACGTTGTTTTTGTATCTGATTTGAGATGAAAATCAGCAGCAGTGTCCAAATCTGTCACAAAATAATATAAAATAAATAAGATCCACTTTAGGACGTATCATTGTTTTTTTGTTTTGTTTTGTTTTTTAATTTGGAAATAAAAGACAATAGATATTTCAATTATTTTCAATGGTTGGACTTCTTGTAATCCTCTTAGATGACACATTGCTGCCATCTACTGAAACTCGTCATGTTACACCTATGTTACCTGATTTCACTGACACAGCGGTAACACATTTTACTATATATTTAAGAAAATAAAGTACGGTTAAATCCCTTAAAAGTATAATTTTACCATATTTACAATTGTACAGTGTAAAGTTTCAACTTTTATCTTTCTTCTTTGTGAATAAAGACAATGCTGAATGTGTGCTTTCACATGCAAATACATAAAATTATATATTTTTTTCTATCCAAGCTTGTTTGGTTTGATTGTAACCAATAAATGTATTTACAACTTGTTAAATCGATGCACTCTTGTTGAGTTCATAACTGCTCTTAGCTGTCTTGAATTTGTTTTAACTTTTCCAAGATGAAATTAATTTCATATTTGCATATTTACAATAAAGCTATAAAGCAGATGACATGAGTCCCAAAATCATCATTGTCGACAGAAATTTCCCATTGAACCTCAAGCTAAATAAACTGAGTGTCTGTTCTTCCTCTAGAGCCTGGGACCTTCATTTATAAATGAAAGCTATTTCTGCTGCCTATGCACTTTTTCCTTCCACTCAACTTCCCACTAGTAGCAAAAATATGTGTGGTTTATCTCCCTCTTGTGGCGATGAACCACACATGGAAACAGAATATGTTACCATCTCAGTCTTTTTTAATTACATAGCATTTATGTAATAAAAATACTTTTATTGCTCTAATGTAATTTTTGTAAACAGAAATAAACGAATCAAAATGAGCAAACTAAGGATTTTAGCATTTTAAATATTAGTAATATATCTACTTTCATATATGTAATATACATTCAAATTATATTTTTATACAGATATAAAAAGGATTCAATAAAATTACATGCTGAAATGTATTAGTGTGTGTCATACAGCTGCATTATTATTATTATTATTATTATTATTATTATTATTATTATTATTATTATTATTATTATTAGAAATAATAATAGTAGTAGTAGGAGTAGCAGTAACCTACCAGAAGAGGTCACACATAACCTTCTTTTTAAGGAGAAAGATGAGTTTAAAAATAAAATCAAGAAAATTATAGTAAAGATGTTATTATTGTGCATTTTAAGCATATTGCTTAAGACATATAACAAAAGCATTAGCCAGTTAAGATCATTCTTTGTGTGTCATTTTTGCATCAGCTGCACAAGAAACAACAAAAATAAACACGTTAGAACTTATGAGTCTGTTGATCATCTTGGTTGTGGGGAAAAACTTCATTTCCCAGAAACCCAAGCGGATTAGAAGCTTTGCAAGTCGTCCACGCGAGGTAACCCAACATTTATGTGTCATATTTTTCAAGCCTCCCTTTTATGTCGCTGAAATGAAACGTTTTTAACAGCTAGCTGCTAAAAAGTTTTCTGACTTGTTGAGGTTAATTTGCCTTAAACGCCATTTTAATAATTTTTGCTGACGGAGTCCAAATTCCAGCTTCGCCTTTTAGACAGCAGTGCTAACTCGTTAGCATGTCGTTAAACAAATGACTGAAACGCTTATGTCTCTTTAATATTAGACACATTAGCAGCTAGCAGCGCTAGTACCGCGTGTTACGTGTTTATTACGTGTTTGCTGTAGAAACACAGCCAGTCAGACCTCGTCTTCTGTTGCACTGCGTTGTCTTTATTATAATAACACCTGGAATAATGCAGAAGGGCACATAAGTAAGGTAAAAACATTATAATGGTTTTATAGCACTTATTTTACTGCCTCAGTGGCATTAGGACATTCTGGGCCTTGCAAAAGTATTCATACCCTGGAAAGGTGGGTACAGTACTGAAGTAAGAGTATGGCTACTTTTAAATAAATATAAATGTGATATAGCAATAAAATATAGCAAATATAGGGTAGCTTAAACAGTATTTCATAATAATATCACTCAAGTAAAGGTTAAAAGTATGGTGCCTTAAAACTACTTGTAAAGGTACATTTTTGGCAAAAAACCCCCCCAAAAACTTAAATAAATATAACTAATTACTACCCAATTCTGCATAAGTTTTTTAAAAAATGTTATCACTTATTTATTATGCATTTTATTACAACTTTAAGCAAGAAACCATCTGCAAGCATGATGCTGCCACCACCGTGTTTCACTTATAATCTGTGTGATGTAGTTTATTTTCCTGATTGTCTTTTCTTTTTGCATAAACGTAACACTACAACACATTTGTGGTTTAAACGGATCTGTTTACTCAGATGGCAGTGATTTGTTAACTCAGGTCATTTTGCATGTGGTTTAGATGGATTTGTTTAACTAAGCTTCCTAATATACATGTATAGAATACAGTGCATGTCGGTCTCTGAGGTGGAGAACATCATAAGAGTTTGTCATTGGCCATCATTTCATAATCTTTACGTCTGATTTGAGCCATTTTTAGGCCAAATGTGGAGAGATTTTGTTTAGGAAAACCACAAAACGGCTAAAAATATGAGGGTTTTCCTTTTTACTGTCCGTTACGCAAGACAAAGTCAGATTGACTCGACTAACAGAACGCGCTGTTATCGTTTCAGGTCAACAATGCACCGAGCCTCAGCTGCTCTGTTGAACAATATTGCACGGTCGAAAGGGGCAAAGGTCAACAGCTTCTCTCTCATGTGGACGACGGCATGCTAGCTGTGTACCTACTATTTCATCATCCTGTAAAATGGTTCATTCCAGGTAGCTCAGCCTGTCTTCACTCACAGAGGACCAAGCGGTGTCGGACAGCGCCGCAGGGTTTCCTCTTTCATTCCAGCTGGAGCAGTTTTGCTTCACATGCTGATCTGACAGAGCAGCAGAAAGGCAGCGCTCCGTATCCAGGGGCGACCAACATCCAGCAGCCGCGATGGCAGCGGACGGGGAAGCCGTGGATCTGAAGCCGCCGCTGGGAGACGGCGAGGGACGCGGGGACGCGGAGGCGGCCGCGGTGCCGTGTCCCGCCGAGGGCGTCGGGAAGCTGACGTACTCCGTGATGTTTCTGTGTTTCTACGGGTTTATGGCTTCCATAAAACCGGGGGAGTCGTTCATCACACCCAATCTGTTGAGCTCAGAGAAGAACTTCACCAGAGAGCAGGTCAGTGGGGTCCAGACATTGATGATTAACTCAGAGGAAACACAACAGAGGCTTTCCAACTGGTCTTGTTACTGTCGCATTTCACCTTTGCGTTTGTCCATCGGGTTTTTCTACTCGGATGAATTCATGTGTTCCCTGCAGGGGAACTGATCCGTCTCACTCGAGGTCATAGGTCACATTCTTCCTAACTGCGTCATCGGACGCTGATTAGTGACTTGTACAGATGTGACTTTGTTTAATGACTTTGAAGGACCAAAAATGAGCTTAGAGTTCAGAAAGGTCGCTAAAACGGTTAAAGTGGGCAGGCGACTCGTGCTAATAATCAGAAGCATGTTTTTAATTTAATATTTTACACAAGCTTGTTAAAAATAAGGACAGTTGTTTTTATTTTTTTATTTCCAACCTTCTCCCACTTTTGCTGGAACGTCAAATGTTTCTACACAATCCAACCATCTATAAATCCATCCATTTAAAAGGTTTTAACCCGGCGCCGCTGCTGTCCCCAGGTGACCAATGAGATCACTCCAGTGCTGACGTACTCCTACATGGCGGTGCTGGTGCCGGCCTTCCTGCTGACCGACCTGCTGCGCTACAAGCCGGTGCTGATCATCCAGGGCATCAGCCACGTGGTGATCTGGTTGCTGATGCTGCTGGGCACCACGCTGCTCCACATGCAGCTGATGGAGTTCTTCTACGGCATCACCATGGCGTGCCGCGTGGCGTACTCCTCCTACATCTTCTCCCTGGTCAGCCCGGCGCTCTACCAGCGCGTGGCCGGATACTCCCGCTCCTCCGTCCTGCTGGGCGTCTTCGTCAGCTCCGTGCTGGGCCAGCTGTGCCTGTCGCTGGGCGATATCAGCTACCACACACTGGACGCTATCTCCCTGGGCTTCGTGAGCTTCGGGCTGGCGCTGGCGTGCTGCCTGCCCTGGCCAAAGCGCTCGCTGTTTTTCAATCGGACGAAGAGACAGGAGCCGGTGGAGAAAGCCGTTCCTTCCGAAACGGACGAGATGAACCCCACACGGGCGGTTTTGTCCTCGACGGCGCGCTGGAAGGAGTCCGTCTTTGTGCAGATGCTACTGGAGGTCGGGAACATGGTGAAGAGGCCCAACCTGAGGCTCTGGTCCCTGTGGTGGATCTTCAACTCCACGGGGTATTACCTGGTGCTGTTCTACGTCCACATCCTGTGGAACACAGTGCTTCCCACCGCCAACTACAACGGCGCGGTGGAGGCAGCTGCGACCTTACTGAGTGAGCGCTTTACCTGGAATTATCCCATCTGGTGTTAACGGGAATATATCTGATGTACACTGGACTTTGTCCAACACAGGTGCAGGTCATTTTACCTGATATGTAGGTCCTTTGAGATTAGCGTATCCTGGCACTTTCTGAAAATTATCATATAAGTCTTTAACGTGCAAAATTAAAAGTCCATTAAAAGATGTAAATAGCAAATAATCAAATAATCAGGTTTTCTTTAGTGTTTGAATATTTAAATTGAGGGAAATCTTTGTTTCTCACAAATGTACTCCTTGGGTTTCCATAGTTTAGTGATGTCAACGTGCCCAGGGTGGCCATATTGTTTGACAGGCGTGCTTTATTTATAGCATGTGTTTATTTGGACTTTGAATTCAAGTCAAAGCTCAGGCCAAGTGATAGAAAAAACAGCCAGACTTTGAAAATATTTTCAGTCATTTGCAATTTCTGTTTGAGAAAAGAAAGCGAGAGAAGAGCGAGTTTAGCTTGGCCCGGGCGTTTTCCATCGAAGTTAAAGCTTTTGTAATCCTTGTGAAAAAGTCAAGAAAACCCCAAAGAAAGCACATAGAGTCTGATTAACAGATGATAATAAATCACTTATAATTGGATTTTTCCGGCAGGAAAAGATCGGGTTTCAGTTGGTTCTTCTAACAAGACAATTAAAGTCATACCTATAGTGAGATGCACCATCATTTCCAGCTGGATAACCTATTGTTCTCATTCTCTTAGAGCTCTGATTAAAACCAACTGCTTTACTTTCTGTTTTTACTTCTTTCTGCACTTTAAACCGATTAAGTAACCTGGAGATCACATGGAAACGCTAAAGTGTCATAAACCAAAACGTGATGTTGGGTAACCAACAATCAGATGTCCATGTTTGTTTGACCTGCACTGATTGATTTCTGCGTACCGTTCTAAAATCATTGGAAAACAGTGTGATTAATTTTCATTCATTTCTTTTCTTTTTTTTGCCCCCCTCCCTGCAGGTGCAATCACCTCCTTCATGGCGGGCTTCGCTAAAATCCGCTGGAACGTCTGGTCAGAGCTGGTCATCGGCGGCATCACGGCGCTGCAGGCAGTCATGCTGCTGGTCATGGGCACCACTGGAAACATCTGGGTCTGTTATTTTTGCTACATCCTCTTCAGAGGATTCTACCAGTTCCTGGTTCCCATCGCCACGTGAGTAACAAAAAAAAAAAAAAGAAAGAAAACATGGTATATACTAAGACGTTGTTACTGAGGCACGGATTTATTTTATTTTTTTTATAAACCGATAATGGCTGAAATTGTGTTGTAATTTGCCGTTTGTCGATTTCATTTAAAAGAGAAAAAAATACCACCCTCTGAAGTGGCATTGATACGGCAATCCAGTTTATGATTTAATTTTTGCAGATTTAGAAAGTTGCATCTGGAGTAAAAAGTTTCTGGTTGTCTAACAGCAAGTTTTGCGTCAATTATAAAGAGTTATTCCTGCTGGCAGCGCCCTCTAGTGCTCAAACTGCTCAGTTGGGTGTTGCCATCTTCTCACCCCCAGTTTCCAGATCGCCTCGTCGCTCACCAAGGAGCTCTGTGCTCTGGTGTTCGGCATCAACACTTTCTTGGGGACGGTGCTGAAGAGCATCATCAACCTGATATTTTCAGACAAGAGAGGCCTGGGATTAGACGTGGAATCTCAGGTGAGGTCATAAACATTTACAAAGGCTGCTTCCTTAACCCAGTTTATCTTAAATACAATTGAAAATCTAGCTAATCCTTTTGAAGGTGTGCCAAATGAAACTTTTCTCAGGATCTCGTCTTGCTGTCCACCACCTCAGCTCCTTCAGCTTTCGAATTTCTGTTGCAGTTCCGCGTCTACTTCGTCTACTTCACCCTGCTGGTCCTGGTGTACATAATCAGCGCTGCCGTCGTCCTCGTGCGTCACTTCCGGACCCAGAAACGGGGGGAGGAGGCGTCACCCGACGCCCTGCACACAGAGCTCACGCCTGTTTCAATAACCTCTGAAGCAGAACCGCTGTCTAACAGCCAAAGTATCAAAGCCTAAAGGCAACAAACACTTTGGAGAAGCTGCTGAGGTAGCAGTCATATTACTCTGGTAAAGATGGCGGACATTTTTTCTGAGCCTTAATCATGCAACTGCCTCGTCTTCTGCTATGTGACGCCTCTTGCACTACATTTATGTTTTGCACCATAAAACAGTCACAGAGCACATCAGGTTTGGAACGTATTACACTTTTTTCCTAACACAGCACTCCGATTGCACTTGTTACAAATATCTGTAGACAAAATCTGATTGTATTGATTTGGCTGATTTTTCATTAACAAAGACAATCATATTTTGTGATAAACCCACATGCTGAAAGCTAAAACATGACCACAAACTGCTGGGTTTTCTGCAGTGTTTGATTTTATTTGTAATAATCTAGTATTAATTTGTGTTTGATACAAATCGGGTTTTTGGGGCGGGGGAGTTTTGTAGGACAACTCAGTTTTTATTCTTAGATTTTTTTAAGATTTAGTGCCACAGTTTTAAGGACCCAGAAAGAAAAACTGCTGCTTTTACTTTGAAATTCATAGGAATGCAGTGTTACCTAATCCTGCTGCAGGTTTGAACTTCTAATTCCCACACAGCAGAAGTTTCACTTTGTCATATTCATTTTTCTTTAGTAGGATTCTACTTTTGTTCAGAATGTGCTCGGTGTTCATTTTTTTTACATTGATTAAAATAATTTGAGGAATGCGGTATGATAGGAAATTGAATGTTTTTATTTTTTATTCATAAATAAAATAGAAGTTGTTGCTACACTGTTTTTTTGCCATTTTTTCTTTTAATATGAAGTGGAGTAGAAGTACTGAATTTCACTGGTCTATCATAAAATCAGTTAAAATACATTGTTTGTTGTAACATGAAGACAATCAGGACATGAAAAGATTTTCAAAGCTCTGTAAGTTATGATTCTTGTTTTCTCAGCTGTAGTTGTGGCTCATTGGGTTTTTTTGTTCAGGATTTCTCAGCAGGTGGTTCTTCCTTTAACTGAACTGTTTGTACAGCTGAATCACAAAGATATGAAAAACTACCTTTTGATCAAAGTTTCAGATGAAAACGAGACAAAAAAGTCAATTCCAAGCATAATTGGCTTAAATAAAAAAGTAGAGCATGAAGTCAGATATTTTAATACATTTTATTTTGTTTACTGCATAAACCAGATGAACAATTGCTGCCCTCTAGTGGTTAAACAATGAAAAATAATGCAAAAAATAAACTGGGTTGCATTTATTTAATGTACTTTAGTTCATATAGAGCAGTGACTAAATGCGTTTTCTTTGTCATAAATAAGCTAATCTCTACATGCCTAAGATGTTTAAAAAATGGAGAACCGCCAGCATTTGGGCTGATCTCAGTACAAGTCTCTGAAATACCTCAACTTCCTGTTCAAGTAGACGAATGTCAGTTGTTAAAAAAAGACTATACAATAATAAGTAGAATAAAAACATGCTAAAGCAACAAATTTACACCATGACTGAAAAGGCAAATATTCAAACACA
Source organism: Alfaro cultratus (assembly GCA_903066825.1). Classification (NCBI taxonomy): domain Eukaryota; kingdom Metazoa; phylum Chordata; class Actinopteri; order Cyprinodontiformes; family Poeciliidae; genus Alfaro; species Alfaro cultratus. The sequence continues at coordinate 21,597 of CAEFZX010016859.1, read as the reverse complement.
TTTAGTTTTGTAAAAAAAAAATCTCAAAAGGCTAAAAGTAACTGAAAAATGTATCCCATGATGCAGTTCTGTTGTTATTGTAGTGTTTCATAATGATTTCATTTTTTACGATTAAAAGTTCACCAAACCAACCTGACCCTGTGTGAAAACAGAACCTGAATGCGCCAAAGCAGAACCTGCTTGACAAACATGAAGCATCCAAGTCATTAGCTGGGTTTCCGTTGACTTTAATTGCACAATTTGACATTTTGAAAATAAATTTGCTTAATGGCAACAGACCAATTTTGAAAAAGAAAACCTCATTTTTTGATCAAAGGTTTTGGCTCTAGGATGAAGTAGTTTTTCGGCCATATTGAAATTGGTTTATTTTGCAAAACTGCAATGAAAGCACTTTTTGGGCATCACACAAGTCACATGATCAACAACCAGATGTTACCACTGCCTCAAACCACAAAGAAGAAGACAGGAAGTAGTTGGAGGATGATGACGCGGCCTGTGTGTGTTGGGTTTTTTAATGACTAGGGGAAAAAAATTTTTTATGACTTATCACATGAACAAATTTATTCACGTGTGATTTTAATTGGGTTTCGTATGTAAAGGAAACACCACAACTGTGGGAAATCGTGCTTTTTCGACATTAGTGGAATATCGAAAAAGTTTTGCGCACATTCGTAATGGAGACGCAGTTTCATTTGAAACTCTATGTCAGAGTTCACGATTCGCTAAAAAGACTCTAAGGGCCTGTTTCACGTTTGGCAAAAACATCCTAATCATCCCTTAGACTTTTAGGAAAACGTAATTGCCCTCATCACATAAAGCCAGGTTGGCTTTGATTGTTTTTTCCTTATTAAATAAAATCATAAATCTCTAAGGAGGAGTATATTTCATCTCCAAAAGCTAAGTCACAAACCAGACATGTTGGTTGATACTGAACCGTCATCAGTTCTGCACAAAGCTTTGACTGTTGGCTGAACAGGCGGCTCAGATCACACAATGCCCTTCCTTTATTCCTCTCCTCTTAGCTCGGTGGCTCTGACAGATAAAAGTGCACGAATCCCGTCTCACATCAAACCAGCAGCACACCCAGGTCCGATTAGGTCAAAGTACCAGTGGGTGTCATTTATATAAAGTCATTCATACAAATTAATTTATATACAGTGAGCTTTCTTTTACAGGAAAGCTCACTGTACCGGGTTTCCAGGAATTGTCTTAGGAGTTGACACTTTGGAAACTCCTGAACCAAACCTCCAAAGGATCAGCGGCCCACCTCTTTTCCTTTTGTCTTATCTAAACTCTCTCTAATTAGACTACTTTCCCTTAAAGATATCACTGAAGTGCATGTTTCCGACGCTGCAATAACAACAAAAAAAGTCTTTCCTATTAAAAAAACATCCAACGTAACAGTGGAGCAGAATATCTTGGTGTGTACTCTCCAGTCAGTTCCTTTCAGTGCCAGTGGAAAATGTGAAAAACATTCTGAGAAAAAAAAAAAAAACACTTCTAGAAAAATCCATCCTTGAAAATGTTTGTTTCAGAAGATTTTGCCAGTCTGAAGACGTTGTTTCACTAATCCGTCACTGCAGTTTCCTCTGCAACAAGAGGAAACGAACCGTTGAGTGGTTATGTGGCTTAAAAGATAAATATATGCTACTTGTTGGATACATGTTAATTTCAATAATTCAATCCAGAAAAAGAAGCTTGTTTGACATTTTTATAGAAATGTAGACAGAGCAAACAGACTTATGAGAAGGGCTAGACTATATAAGATTGTTTTCCTTCAATTCAAATAGTAAATTAATGGAAAAAAAATTATTTAACTTTTGAGCTAACTGACAAAAACATCAACTTTTTAAAAACTATCTTACCATCTAATTGGCCTTTTAGTGGAGTTGTGTTGCCGTTGGATTCTGAAGCAGCTACTTGAGGTTCTACAACAGAAATGTTTGACATTTTATAGACTCGGAAAACGAAAGGAAGTTCAGGTTTAGACTTACGCTGTGCCTTGGTATTCCTCCAGAAATCTGAAAAACAGATTAAAGGAAAAAAAATTAGATGTTTGAACATAAACGTATATATTAAGTTAACAGAGATTTTGAATCTGAAAAAATTTGCTTTTGTCGTCTATTTACCTCCTTCCCAAGGCATAGAGGCTGCAGAGAGAATATGGGAAATCAAAAACAAGTTCATCTTTGTTATATCAACTGTGCGTCTTAGTTTATATGAAGTACAAACAGATATATAATAGGTCAAAATTCATTTGTAAAAACTAGCAAAGAAAATTTTGAATTAAAATGGTTTTAAAGGAATCTTACATTTATTGTAGAACCATTCTCCTGAAAAGAAGAAAATCAACAGCAAGACACAATTTTACACTTTGAAACAAAAACCAGGCATACAATGAAATTGTACATATTTAAAGTACATAAATATATAAATAAATGAACTCTCATTACCTGTTTTCATTCTGTGGACGAAGGCCACCAGTATCACAAGAACCAGCAATACGACCAACACTGTGACTCCTGTGTAAATCCTTGGACCACTTTCAGCTGAGTTAAAACAACACATATGAAATATAGAAAAGGGACATTAAGCAGATTAAATTTGCTGTACAATAAAACCATTCTCATGCATGAGTCCCTTGCCAAACTCACTCAAAGAACAGAACAGTTCACATGGATTAACTAATGATAGGAAAATAGTGACTAGAGCTGCATAGATCAATTCTTTATGGGTCGACTCACCAGCCTTGAATGGGTTGGTAAAGGGTTTGCTTCTCTTCTCACTGACTTCATTCTTCATCTTACAGCTGAACTCACTGACACCTGAACTGTCTCCCTGCAAGAAAAATACTACAGTTATCATCAAAGTGTGAAAAACAGGATCTGTTAAAACTGCGCAAACATTAGTCACTGAAGATTTTAGCTGATTTTTCAGCCTCTTATATTTGACGTATGAGATCATTAATACCTTTACAGTGTATGTTTTTTCTGAGGAGTCTGACACTTCAGTGTTGTCAGTCATCCACATGTATTCTACTGTTCCCGCTTTGGCCGTGTTTCCCTCACAGGTCAGGGTACATGTGTTTGTGCCTTCAGGGCAGGATGGAGCAATGGTAGGTTCAGGAACTGGAGCTGGAGAAAGATGAGATCCAATCAGGCTCTGTGTCTTTTAATCTACAACTAGACCATAGAAAAATTGGGGTCGATTACCAAGTACAGTGAGGTTAATCTTGTGGTCAATTACATTGTTGTCTATCTCTGTTGTGTACATGTTGTTGAAATCATAAGTCAGGTTTGTGATAGTCAATTCTCCAGTTTGGCTGTTCAAGTTGCTCCAACCTGCAAACAAAAATAGTTGAGAATATTATCTTTCACCTCACAAATAAAATAAAGTTGCAAGAAAAAGAACGCCACCGAGTCACTTACCTTTAAATCTACCATAGTACGTTAAACCGCTTGAGTCCCAGTCGACAGCCAGATTTTTCCCAACTTTCCAGATGATACTTTTGGTTGCATTACTCACAGACCCCTGTTTTGGTTTGAGCGTTACCTCGCCTCCCACCTTTCCATAGATCGTTTCATCTGTGAGAGGTAAAAAACAAAAACGGCAGCAGTGTGAATTTATGTCAGTAATTTCATCTTAAAGCGAGAAAAACATTCAGTTCTTCCTTAGACTAATTCTTAATTTATGTAGAAGCGTTTTACTTACAAAATGTTCTACCATTAGCATAGATAGATTTATTTAAGCTCTCTGCGCAAGTTTTCTCCACCTTCAGCTTATTTGTGCGTTGGAAATATTGTTCCCATCTTCTATGGTGACACTGACTTGCTGTGCAAATCTCAAGGACCAATGAGATTTGAAGCTCTACAGATGCTGACTCAGAATAGTAGGCATCTACTGACCCTACTCTGCTGCTTGAACCTTAAACACCATTTCTTAGACCAAAACAAAACACAGGCTTTCTAACAGTACAAGATTTATCACCAAACCATTACTTTTGGTATTACTCCAAACACCTTAATTTGTCTAATTTATAAGCAAAGAAAAATATTTCTTTTAGACATCTAACTGGTCCTACTCAGCAATAGGTGTGGGAGGGTGGTGTGTTACTTTGTTTCACTAGTATTATCTGGGTTTTTGCGACATAAGATGAGTGTTGGATAAGATTGTTCATCTTACTATGACGTTTTAGTAATCCAGTCCCTTTCTATTGTGTGAAAGGATTCCCCTGCTACCTTAAATTGGAGGAAATTATACTGTACTTTGTATCATCTTCAGATCTTATTTCTCATGTGACATAGAGCTTTTCATAGCCATGCACCTTTTAGAAATGACCTTAAAAGCCTTTAATCAGGAACTGATCCCCTTCCTCAGCAGAAATTCAATTTTCCACTCAAATTCTATTTCCTCTCCTGTACTGCATCACATTTTTACATGCTCTTCGTGTGTTTTACGACTTTTACTGCGCTGTAGATGTAATATTCCCTTTTAAAACAGACAAAATTGCTTCAAATCATGAAAAAAACACATGAGAACCCTGTGAGTAGCTGGGTGGGGCCACGCGGTTTTAAACTCCGCGCACACTCACTACAAAGAGCCAGAATAAAGTTTATGAGGTTACAGCTGATTCAGGTGGAGTTTCTGGACTCACCTGAGGACGCAGAGGCCGCAGCCAGAACAACAAGGAGCCATCCGGGCCCCCAAAGAGCTCTGACTGGAGGCGAAGCGATCATGGCGATGGACTGAAAGTTATGAACGAGGAAACTGGTTTCTGTCTGTGACCGAATGTTACATGTCCAGCAACGTTAAACTAAGATTAAACGCATTTTAAACCCCTCAATTAAACAACAGAAAGCGCGGTTTCAGTCAGAGGCGATGTGGGAACCGCAGTTTCGAAAAGCCGTAAAGTGAAAGTAAGTGGGATGACTCAGGCTGTAAGACTCCGCCTCCGAGACATATTTACAAATATATTTCTCAAACTGACTCTTATTGTTTCATATAATGCTAGTTGGCGTTCATAGTCTCGTCTCTAGCATGTTTTATTAAAGTTGAGCCAGCTTTGTTGAATTTAAAGTTTATTCAAAGTCTGACGCGGAAGTTTTCCGCCCCCCAGTGTCCAGAGTTTGTTACTGCAGCAAGTTCTGACTATAATAGAGCATGTTTGGAATAAGGCTAAAAAAATTTAAATAAACAAAAATGTCTCGCTTAAATACGTTTAAAAAGCCACAAATTATTTTAGTAATTCACAAAATTTTACTAAATGTGGAGCTAATTTATTAACATGTATAATCCTTGCACAGTTAATATAAAATAGCTGAATAAATTTGTATCATTTTATGTAACTTCCTGTGTAAGTAATTCGTTTCATTAAGCATTTCTAATTTATATTAACTAATTGTATATTTAGTAAAATATATACACTTTTACTTTTTATTAATTGATTGCATTTTCTGCGGCTTTATTTACATGATAAAATGTACAAAAATGTAGCAAGCCAATCATTTCATTGCATGTTGACACTTTTGGTTCTCAATGCATCGCCACAAATACAAAATAATGAAATAAATAAGGAAATCACTGTTACTATGACTACTTTTGATCCTTTTTATGGAGCAACAAACATAACATAATTATATAAATCCTGCTAAAAAGAAATACTGACTTCAACATCTAAGGAGTTTGGATAATAATTTATGGCAAGATTAAATTATTTGGTTCAATAAAATAAAAATAGAAAGTTTTATTTTTTGTTTATTTCATGTATTTGTTTCAAATGTACCTCAGTAATCAAACATATAACAATCAATTAACTGATTATTAATTTATTGGGTTATGCTGCTTTTGGTTCTTGATGAAGCACAGCAAATATAAAATAAAGTATTTAGTTAACAAGAATAAATTTTTTTTATGTTTTTGCGTTTTACGTTCTGACATGTCGTTGTAATCAAATCATTTATTTGCCGTCTCCCCAAAGCTGGATTCATTCAGAGCTTCCAGCTGCAGCCACAGGCCTCCCTCGGCGCGCAGGACGAGTTGGGGGAGACGCCGCACCTTCCCAGAGCCGCTCCCTGCTTCAGGGTTAACGCCCGGGGTTAAACGAAACCTCAGCAGGGTCAGAGCTACGACAACTCGAAGCTCAGCCATGGCAAATTTCTGTCCTATGCAGTTCCTGTGAGCAGAAAATGGATTAAATTCACCACTGATACATAAATTCTTATTTTCTTCAGGAGAAAACTGAACCTGGGACCAGAGGAGAACGGGATGAAGGCATGAGAGGAGCGACTCTGTGCGTTGGTTGGCTCAAAGCGAAGAGGATCGAACTCCTTTAAAGCACATTAACATGTGTCAAATGTAAACAAATTTAAAACTATTTTGAGGGGATATTTATTTAAATTTTCTTACATGTGGGTTTGTCCAGACTTCGGGGTTGTGGTGTGTCCCGTAAAGACTGACCAAACAGATTACACCTTAGGGAAAAGCAGATTTCACTTCCCAGTTAGGACTGGCACAAGATAAAGGTGTCACAAGAAGGATGCTTCTTGTGACACCTAAAGTAAAATCCTGTATCTATCATAAAAACTCCCAGAAGGCCAAGCTTCTCACCCTGTGGTGCGGTGAGGTCTCCTGGCAACGCCACATCCTGGGTGTACTTCCTGGTTACAGCCTGGACAGGCGAGTGCAGCCTGAGGCTCTCTTTGATGCACATGGTAGTGAAAGGAAGGTTGGACAGGTCCTCCCTTCGAATTAAAAAGTGTGTCAGTGTAACAAACAATTACAGCCGTGGAAAAGTATTTTTACCTTTTGACATTTTTCACATTTCGTTACTTTGCACCCATCAATTTCAGAGTATTCTATTGTTTACTACACCTGTAAATCTTTGGGTTTGCACATGAAGTGACTAAAATAGCTCTGACACAGTCAGGTTAGCTATAAGGGAAGTCAATTTTCAAGTCTGAACTTTGACTAGGCCATTCTACTGCATAAATATGTTTTTGTATCATCACATTGTTGTTCTGCAGGAATGTGACTCTTGTGTCCGATTATTGGACAAAATGTACAAAAAAACCTTTACTATTCCACAGCGGATTGAGTGAGTGTGTGTGTGTGCGTGTGTGTGTGTGTGTGTGCATCTTCTAACCACTGTATTTCATGTCCATCTCTTCCCTGCATCAGCTCCATCACTTCCTGCCTGCATTTCTCCTGATAGTGGGGATGGCGAGCTAAATTGTACAGCGTCCAGCAAACTGCGCTTGCTGTCGTATCATGTCCTGTGAGAAAAGTGAGACAGATTTTTGTTTTTATTCATCACAAGTCATATCTTCATTGCATGTGTTCCTAATATCATGCAGACTGGCTGCAAGGTATTTGTTTTTTTTTTGCTTCTGTTTTCAGCATTGTCTGTTTCTCAGCATTTAAGTATAATTGAATCCAAAATACTTTTAAAATAAGATCAGAGGTAAACATAGAGGTACAAGTGGTAGAAGAATTACCATCTCTTTGGATAAGATACTTTAAATTGATCAGTTTAGTCTGTTTCGAGCATGTTTATAGTTGCAGTTCACATTTGTGGCTGCAGAGGGCGGTGTTTGACCAAAACACCGTCTCACCTGCAAACATGAAAGTGTTGGCTTCCGCCTGAATTTCCTCATCTGTGAGTCCTTGTCCGTCTTCATCCTGTATTAATAGAAATTATTTTCACTTTTTAGAGTTTAATTTGTCATGTTTCATTTTATAGTCCGCTCTGTGTTCACTTTTGACAGCAGAATGAGGTCCACGAAATCTTTCTTTCTCTGTTGCGCTGCAGTCAAGCTGGTTAGTGTCTCTGTCTCCCTCTGCTGGTCAATGAGAGCACGGCGCTTCTGCACAACATCCCTGGTGAACCTGCAAGGTAAGCATGAAGTTACAAAAAATACACAGAAAAAATATAAATAAGTTTAATTGTAAAGCTTTGTGGAAATACACTATGATGGAATTGTGTAAATAATATCTGCAGCTTTTATAATCAGACAGAAAAGTACACTGAAGTTGTCATCTGGTTTAATTTTCATAATTTCACCTACTAGATGTTAAACTCGGCTACATAAGTGACACACTACCTGTGTACCACACTTAATGCTTGCTTGAATCTCTTTCCTTGCTCAGTTTTCCAGTAAATCCAGTCCCAGTGGTGCAAAATGCGAAGGCGGCGATCTATCACCAGGTCGCTGAGCTCCACGATGGCGGACACATATTCACTGCTGAACCTAAACACAAATATGTGCTTCTTTAAAGCAGAAATCCAGAACAGAGACAAGAAATCTTGGGTGAAATAGTTAAGTCCTCACTCCTGACAGTTGCTCTGGTAGCTGAAGGCGCATTTTAATAAGCTGTCCAGTGTCATGAGAGTGACATGGTGAAACATCTCCATGTTGGTTGTTCCTCCTGCCACCAGGCGGCGCCATTTATTCTGGACATTAAATGAGAAGACATGGAAAAAGTGCTCTGAGTGCATTGATCTTTCAACAAATGTCCTTTTTTTTAGTAGCCTGTATGCTCCAATTAATGATTAATTGATTACTAAATTAGTCGACAATTAAACCGATTAATTCAATTAATCATTTTGTCTAAACATGCTAATTTTTTACTCTTCCCTTACATTAATCTCACTGGGTTCATAACAATTGATTGCGAATCGATAGTTACGCAGCTTTGATGATGGTTTTTGGGACTGATTTCTGTTTTCTACACTGAGGAGTCGCCGACAGTGACGTTTTCCAAACAGCAAATGCATGTTTCTGAGTGTGTGCCTCACGTGCATGGTGTTAGTCGAAGAGTTGAAAGTCAGGATGTAGTTTTTAAGGATGTCGAAATGAAAAGCTGGAGTCAGCAGTCGCCTCTTGCGAGACCACTCCTCTCCGTTACTTATCAACAAACTGTGACCTGTAAAAAAGAAACCAGGTTAAGCTCATTTATACGCTGTAATTAAGAGATTTGGGAAAGAAAACACCACTTCATATTTATACACTGTAAATCGAAACATTGTATTTAACTGAAAAAGGTGAGTGAATTTAATCGACCTTAATCGATTAAATTACGTCAAAAAGGTAAACTCCAAAACTTCATCTATGTAGTCAGTTCATTAAGAATGAACCACTTTTAGATTTGCTAAGTTAATTTAAGTTACACTCATTAAAATTACACAAGTGAATCTTAAACAGTTAATTTAATCCAAACTAAACAGTTGTGATGTACAAAGTATTTCTTCAGTAAGGAGAACTAACTAGGTTTTACAGTGTACTCAGTTTTCTTCGTGTGTTAATACATGTCTGACTCACCCAGCCACGGACGCAGAGGCCCGTAGATAAACTCATCCTTCATCGTGATGTTGGCTTCAAGACGGACGGTATATGGAGTGAAAATGTCAGTGTGAGCTTTGGATATTGTGAAATAACCTCTTGTGTTTTGTGTAGTTTTTGTTCGTACCAGGCGCCATCAGCAGGGGCTTCACATAGTCAGGATGAAAGACTCTGACCAGGTGGTAGAAAGGCCCAAAGAACCAGGAACAGGAGTGCTTGTAGGTCTGCACCAATTCATCCACCTGTTGGAGACCTTCCTCTGTACTCTGCATCTGAGGTATTAATATGTTTATTTAAAACATTTTTTAAGTAATGCTGCATGTCTGAGGGGTGGATTTTGAGCCTTACCTGACCGAGGTGACCAATCAGCCATGAATGCGTCTGCGGCTTGTTGAAGCAGGACAACCTGTGAGTGTACCAGGCGTGACGAACCAGCAGCCTCACCGTCCAAACTCCGACCGCAGCCAGCAGCCCGGTCCCCATCAGCTGCAGGAGGAAACTGATCCCAGACCAGCTGAAGAGCTGGGACAGGAGCCTGTGAAGGACAGCCATGATGGGACACAGGAGCAGAAAAAAAACAATTGGTTCTCAGATGTTTTGATCCGACGGAGGCGGCTGACAGCCTGTTGATTTAGAAACATGCAGGAACTAAACTTCTTCCGCACCGTTGTTTCATAACAGTTGCTGACATTGTTATGGGCCCACTTCCTTTTGTCTGTTAAATGCGGTCACTTTCATCATATTCACCACGTGAGATTTCATTCTGATGTGAACTTAATTGCAAAAACAAACGTTAGTTGATGGGCCAACAAAAAGAGGTGCAAAACTGGAAAAATGAAGAAAAGTTACACATAATTTTCTTTTTTAAAATAACAATCTAAGAGATATGGGGTAATCTGTTTTAAGGTTAAAGAAACCGACAGTTTATGAAGGAGACACAGCAAAAAGCCGGAAAGTACTTTAGTCAGATGAGTAATTAAACTAATTTGACCTATATTCAAAATGCTTCATGTGGTTGGAAACTATCACAGAATGGGGGCACATGGTGGTGGCACCATTATGCTGTGGGGATGCTTTCCGTCAGTAGGAACAGAGAAGCTGTTTGGCATCGATAAAAAAAGATGAATTAGGCTGAATACAGGGCAAGAAAATCAGCTTGAGGTTGCTGAAGATCTGAATGTGGTTCTTGAAAATATGAAACTACTTCTTCAGTTTCAGGCTAAAACTCATACCCACATTCATCTCAATTTACCAGTTGAAAACTTAAGCTACTTTTTGAATGATAGTTGTCTAAAAATAAATAAAGAGGCAGAAAAAGCACTGTTGTTCATCTGATACTTTTTAGGCACACCTTGCTGTGTTCATTTTAGAATTTCCTTAAGTCTTTGTATTGTTGGAGCTCATTTCTATGCTGACCTCACCTGGTCCATAAACATCTCCCAACAGGTGAAGGCAGTAAATACTTAACTTAAAATCCGGAAGCTACGTCAGGCTTGTCTCCTGCCTTTAAATATTAAAACTTTGAGGTTTAAAATTTAAAGTTCCATTCCTACGGTCATAGAGCTTTAAATAAGTTAATTTGTAACAGTTTGAATATCTGAATTATCCGTTTCTCAGCCGAAGTGTTATTTTTACGAGGCGCTCCTGAAGGCAGCACTGATTGCCTCCTGTTGCACCTGTGAGACGCAGAATCTGTCCGGTTCCCGAAAACCAGGTTGGAAATCATTTCTGCTCGGATTTTTATGGTCTTTGTGAGAGAAAAGAAACCAGAAAACGTGAAAACGGGTGACTGGTTCAGCGTTTCCAGGCGTAATGTCGACGTCTTCCACTTTCAGGTAAGTTTATATCGAGATAAAAATATTGCTGTGACGTGAAAAAACGCTACGAAGCTGTTTTGTGCTTTTAGCTAAGTGGCAACATGACGCACAAATACTAACAAAACCAACAAAATAAAGAAATGAATTAAATATTGTATTTATTACAGCAGCTTATATGTTTTGCAACTTATATTCATTTTAATTTAATACCCTGACTTTTCATATTAAGTTGAATGTGTTTGAGTTTCAGTCATTTGTATTTTTATGTGCTGTTTTATATAATATATATATATATATATATATATTACTGACTCATTTCAGTATTTGATATTGGCAGTAATTAAAAAAATATTTTATTTCTTTCTATAAAGATGTGGTACTATATAAACATAAATAATCAAAAATATAATTAATTTTGATATAAATATTTTAGGTCAAAGTTTCAAGAGATTTTTTTTTTGTAACATTTTACAATGCTAAAATGATGAGTGATTTTTTGTCACTATCTTCTTTTAAAATATATAAATAATAGCAAACATCAAATTTCAGACTTCATTGTGTTGCAAAATAACCCTTCTTTTATTATTCAACGTTTTAATTCCTCTGTCTTTATGTTGCAGACTTTAAACGTAGTAAAATGGCGGAGGGGCATGATGGTTCTGTCAAAAGGGGATTTGTAGAGCCTCCATGCATCCCTCAGTCGTCACATCACTGCAGCCTCACCCGCGCAGGTGAATCTCCTTTGCACTTTCACCTGAAGAATCGTCACACAGAGCAGGATGAAGACAAGGACTCAAACGAATCGCCTTCATCCCGTTGCTTTGAGGAGCTGTTCTGCACCGGAGAAACCCCGATACCGCTGGCCCCTCTAGCCGGTGCTTCAATGGCCGCCTCAGGGCCGCAGGGCGACGTGGTGAAAGAAGGTTATCTGGGGAAACTGGAGCGGAGCCACAGGAGATATTTCGTCCTGCGAACCGGAAGTCACACTGATCTGAGCAGACTGGAGTGGTACAAGAACCAGGAAAAGTTCACTGCCATGGAGAAGTCTGATGGGAAGGCCGCTCTGTTTGGAACCAGCAAGCAAGGGTTGGTGGGAATAACTGCAACCATTTTGCTAACAGGATAGCGCTATCACAGTGTGAAAAGCCGTTATTGTTACAAGCTTAAAATCTGTATTTGAACTTATTGTGGTCATATTTCTGTCAGTTTTGACCAAAACTGATCAAAATCTTCTCTCTCAGGGTCATTTACCTGCGTTACTGTCTTGGTGTGAGTCGGAGTGGCAGTTCCCGAAAAGGCCACACAGTGGCGCTGTATGACAAGGATCAGACTCTGGTTCTGGTGATGGAGAAGCAGCAGCAACAGGATGATTGGTACCTGGCCATAAAGAGGCTGATGGAGGAAGAGCAGAGAGATGAGGAGCATGAAGAAGGGTTTGATGAAGACGATGATGGGTATTGCACTCTACCGCCTGCAGCGTTCTTCAAAGAGGTAGGATGGGATGTTTTACCTTGAACTGTCCAGGTGAGAGCAGGGATGCTGCAGAGTTTGGGAAAGTCTGGGTTTAATTATCCTGATTCCAGGTTTGAAAAAATAGACTAAGACTGAAATGATCAATATGTTTATTTTCCCAAAAATTCATGAGCCTATCTGTGTGCCCATCCATCCATCAAGCTATACTCAATCAATTTCTTTCCATCAGTCTGTTCATCTATCAGTCCGATCTGCCACCCCATCATCTGTCCTATCGTTCGGTCTATAGCTAAAGTATTGCCAGTATTGAAATATCCGCTGTGAATTTATTCTGAAGATTTAAAATTGACTGGGTAAGTGAAGGTCTGGAAAATAATAGAAATATTCTTTGTAGTTCCACAGTGAAGCAATATAAGCAATTTAAAGATGAGTGAGAGCATGCGTATTTGCACAAAGTTTGACAATATAAAAATAGCTGTGTTTCCATTGACCATATAATTGCGCAATTTTGCATTTCGACAATAAATTTGCTAAGAGGAAATTTCGAGAAAAAAAACGTCCGTTTCTCAATAAAAAGTTTAGGCGCTAGGATACTTCTACTCGTACTCTTCGTCTATCGCTGCGTCATTTGGCTCTTGCTGCTTCGTCTAAGGTTTGGCCCGTCATGGTAAAGCCCAGAGGCCTGGGCTCCTCCAAACCGTTCACAGGGGAGAACCGACTCTGCCTCACTGCATCAACACTCGTTCTGGTCCGGCTGGGGTCCAGTAATGACTTGCCATCAGTCACAATCCCTTTGCTGAGCGTTCGCCGCTTTGGACACCTGGATGGCTTTTTCTTTTTGGAGCTGGGCAGGTCGGCGCCTCATGGTCCTGGAGAAATCTGGATGGAGGCTAGAGAAGAAGGTAATTGGGCGCAACATTAAAACGCTCTGCTTTAAATTAAACTTTTTGATTTTGGTTTTTCTGATTGGTTTGTTCAGGAAACCCAGTTCTGGCCCAACACATCCACGAGTCGGTTCGGGAGACCGTGAGATCCCTTCGAGCTCTTCCAGACTTCACCAGATATCTGACATCCAGTCCCAATCAACAGCCAGCCCTTCTGGCCTCAAAGCGCTGCCGACCCAAATTGAGAGACAAGCTGGGTAATGTGAGAACTCTTACACCTCGGGTTCTTCATCCCAGAAACTCTGAGAACCAAACTAGTCCTGCGCAGCATCACAGAAGAGCTCAAAAACAAGAAGACACAAAATCTGAATCCTCTCTGAGCTTCAACTCGCACCTGAGCCCTGCTAGATGCCAGCAGAGCCCTGCGCCGGAAACCAAAAGCTGCACAATGCAGAGCTGGGAGTCGGCTGAGAAGGAAGAAGGGCTCGGATACATGATGATGTCCCCGACTGTCAGCCACAGCTTGTCTGAGTTACCTCAGGATGATTATGTTGTCATGGAGAGTCCACAAAAACTCAACCGGCCAGGATACTGCTCCTCTTCATCGTCCTCTTCCCTTCAGACGTCTTTCAGCAGGTAAGTTGGTTCAGAAGCCTCAGTAAATATAAGTCTCTTTATTTTGAACTGTTCACATATCAATTTGACAAATACAAACCTTACATGTTTCGATTAAAGACTTAATCATGTTTTTTTATAATTTTTAATTTAAAGTTTTAACTATCTTCTCTGTCCTCACAGCTCCACCTGTGATGGCTTCTCTCCTCTGCATCCTTCACGCCTTCAGAGCAGTGAGGTCAGTCAGCCATTCTGCCCTGGGACTCCAGAAAACGTCCCGTCGCCAATAGAAACCAGCTTTTCTGCACAACCACAGCAGGATCAGGACTTTGATCGGTCTTTGCTGATTCCTCCATTTCTGTTGAGCGGATCAGGAATGAAAAAGCCTCCACAGTCCAGTGCAAACGTTGATACAGGCCAGTTCAGTCGCCCTCAACCTGAACAGGAGCGGGTCAGAAGGAACTGGCTGCCAACATGTTTTCTTTCTTGCTTTCAAACTGGGGAGAGATCTTGAGTGTTGGAGTCATTATGTTTCTATCTATAACTACAAGTGTTTAGTAGTTAAATTATAGTAAATGTTGGGGTTAGATGCTCTGTAAAGTGTTGGTCCACTGAAAGGGGGTCTGTTATCACCACCTACAAGAGGAAAGTGAGGATGTGGCTGTAATGGTTAAAAGAATGATGTGCATCTGGTGTTTCTGCACTTTAACACTTGTACAGTCCACAAATGTTTTGAGGATCACATGCTCAAAGATGATTGGGGTTTAGAGATTGTTAAATGACTTAAATTGTTTCAGTGCTATTAAGGAGGAAAAAAAATAAAGTTGCCTTTTTGACTGTTCTAAATGTCTTGATTACTTTTTTCATAATTTGATTCTTAATTGTCTTTGTCATTTATGGTGTGGCGTTAAAGACATGAACTAAGGAAAAGATCAATAAAATTTCTAAAAAATTTTTTTGATACTAGCATAATTTTATAAAAGGTTGTAGATGTTGGGTCTGTTTTTCACTGTTTATGACTCTCGCTGCATCATGCTGACTATACACTGAGTTCACACCTCTGGTTCTTTTTAAAGTGTTTCTTGGTTCCTTCTCGGAAAAGCTGCAAGACGTTAGTGTTTTTTTTTAGCTGTGTTGGCACACTTTGTGACATTTAACCAGTTCTGTTTTAAATGTTTACCACACAATGAATATAATCAGAGGTGGGCAGAGGCCCCCAAAAATGTGCTCATGTAGGGCTTCAACATATTTTTACTCACAAGTAAAAAAAAATAAAGTGGACCTCAAGTACCGAGAAACTGATCGGATCATCTGACTTAATATTTAAAAATGTCATCATACAGAAACTGTAAAGTTATGCAAAACTTTCTTTATAGAAAAACACAAAATTCATGATTAAAATAACATTCAGACAGATTTCTTTCAAGAAAAAACCCCACTGTAACTAATATAATTGGTAATGCAAATATACTGTATATTAGAACAGGGTAAAGTACTTATAGTCCAATTAGCACAACAAGGTCATCAGTTAAATAACATTACAATAATTATGTTTGTGCATAAAGAGTCTAAGTGTAGGTTTGTGTCAAATGCATTTTTTTTTCTTCATTCAGGAAAGTTGCTCTGGGTAGAAAATCCAGAAATTTCACTCGAGTACCAATACTTTAAAAAATATTATTAGTTAAGTAAAATACAGTGTAGAGAGACTACTACTAAAAATATTTTTTCCAAAAAGGTTTAACGTCACTGTACCTCTGAATGAAATCAACCAATCACTCAGTTATTCAAGCTATAGATGTGGTGTACGGTCTTAGATATTTCTTAATATGGTATTTAATTTAAAGCCTCAGATGTGGATAAGTTAGAGAGAAAACTCCTCCTTCAGTTTGTTGTGTATTAAAGGACATTTAGGCTGAGGGGAAGTAAACTTTGGGGTAACTTCACCTTAAACATCTTTTCTCATTTTGGTTCCTGCTCAGCTGTCAACATCGACTTTATTCGCCAAATTGGTAAGTAGGAATAATTAACATTTTCCCTAAATTAAAGTCAACTACCATCCATTTGTGATTATTCCAGTTTCAACTCCTACGATTCTCTTTTACAGATCAGTCCTGTTGGAGAGAACCTGTTTACCACTTCTGAGTCTATCAAAGAGGAAAAAAGAGCAGTAAGTAACTTAGATGTGAATTTTTCACATCTCAAAGATGTTTGTACTGAAATGATCTAAAAATGTTGCTATAAAAATATCTTTGCATTTGATTAGCTAAAAGAACAAACTTGCATTCACTCTTCATGCCCACCTTCTTTCAACATTCAGTTTTATTTAGTTTGAAATCAGATGTAATAAACATTTCAACATAAAAAGCAGAAGGAATCTGCAGGCTGTCAACTCATCTAGTGAGAAAACAGAAGAAAAAATGTTTCTGCATTTGACAGAACAAACTATGGATCTGATGTGTTTTATTATAAAGGAAATTTTGAGTTTATGTGCAGATATTTTTATTCTTTAGTTCTTTCCACACCTTCTGTTTAATAGAAGTGGAACAACTTAAACACAATCTGTTTGAAACTAACATTAAATATGTTTCTGTTCTTCTTTCAGTAACGATGAGCATCCTTCCTGTTTGCCTGCTTGTCTGTTCGCTGCTGGTCCTGGTCATCGCCCCCAGGCCAGATCGCAGCCCCAGTCCAACTCAACGTTACCAGAACTTTCTAAACCAGCATGTTATTAATGCTATGGATGAAAACGACTGTAAAAAAGTGATAACAGAGAGAAACATAAGAGATAAAGACAACCTGAAGGAAAAGAACACATTCATAATTACTGATAAAAAAGCAGTACCAGCCATTTGTCAGGATAGATCTGGTAGAATACAAATTAAACAACCATTCAACCTTATTCTGTGTGAGCACAAAGGTAATGGCTACTACCAGGGCAGAAGAACTGTCCTGGGTCTTGAAGTAGATTGTGTAGAGAATTTACCTGTGCATTTATACGGCCAGATCAGGACAGGATAATTTCTCTCTGCAGCTTCTCACATCTTCAGCTCAACAGTCAGAAAGCAGATCTTAATAATCAAGCATCAAGCTTTTTTTTCTTCTTTCTCTAGTTTTATTCATTTTGCATGACATTTTTTTTAGCATTGTACTCATTTCTGTTTCGTTGCATTAAACTGCGCAGAAGCTTTTCAACATATATTGTTCAATGAATAAAGCATCTGAAACTAAACTTGTGTTTTATTGTGATTATATTGAATCCAGATCTAAATACTTAAATTATTCAACAATGGTTTATGGTTTTATTTTGCATGTGCTGCTGTGGGGGTTTGATCTCAACTTCAAAATCTTGCATCCACATTTACAGAGCAGCAGTTTTTGCAGCGTCATGTTAACTCGGCTGCTCCACTTCCTCTCTGTACAGCGTGCAGTTAGTGAGACTCACTATTCTAGTGTCATTTTCTAATCTTTCCAGTTTGATCTGAACCTGACTGCAGTCATTTGTCACCACAGATAATGGAAGAGCTTTATGGGGTTAATGGGCTGAAGCTACGCTTTCAATAGAGCCCAGATCTCAACACGTCACTGGTTGGAAGTTTCCTTTCTAGGCTTTTTTTAACCCGAAACTTCACCATAAAACTGTAAAATATAAAGAAAATCGCCACAGTTCAGCAGTGGCTCATTGATTTTTGACAAACAATGGAATCGCTACTCTGATTAATACAAGTGTAACACAAATTATTACCCTTTAAGCATTTGTGCAACTGCCAGTTTATTCTTTTTGTGCAGAAACAGACAAATGTATCATATTTTTCCCAAATTAGAATAGTAATAAGCTCCATGTTTCAACAGTGTAGCTGCAGTCTGGCAGGTAGGTCAACAGGAAGCAGATTGAATGTAATTAAACCTTTATTAAGAAACCCATTGCCTAATTTATTATCCAAACAGAATCAATTCATCAGTGTGAAAAAGGAACCAATAGTAGATAATTATCTGAAGAAAATATAGAGGGAAGAGAGATGACTGGGATAAGTAACAGGTGAGATCGCTTAGCTGAGAGGGAACAGGAAGCAGAAAAAATAAAATGATCATAAATAGAATATAACTGAGTATTAGAATGATTATGTGTTGATGGAACAAGAATGAAGAATAGAACAGGAAGTAAATTAGTTCACAAAAAGAAGCAGATAAAACATTTACTAAAGTCTACAATAAGAAATGAGAAATACAATCAGAATTTTAACCAATTAGTGAAACAAAAAGTACAAAATAATCATTATGACAACTGCTGGTAATTTTATTTGGAAGAGGGATAATGAGAGTCTTCTTCAGCGGTATAAAAATGGTAAATGTTTGTAGTCAGTCAACATTCTCAGAAAGCTGCTCAACTAATAGTGATTTTTTTTTTTTACCTGCAAGGTTGAATGCAAATGTTTTGTGACGTTTTATGCTGCATTTGCATTAGAAAACTGACTGTGTAATTTTATTGTGTCACAATAAACAGTCAGAGATGCCAGGCGGGAAGGAAAATAATTCAATCAGACCCATTTGAAGGTTTCAGAAGGCTGAATTTTTTCTTAATATCTTCAGGATTCATTTACTGTTTTACTACTTGATTTTTAAAAAATATTTTATTAAAACCTAACTTATTTGTTACACTATTGCCAAAGGTCAGAGGTCAACACCTCAGCTACAACTGGACATCCCAGCTTCCATATTAGAAGTGGGAAACAATAAAGCTTCTCCAGTTTTCTCCTGAACTATGGCGTGTTTAATTCTCTCATACTTTGTTTTTCATTTAGCTGAAGGTACTTCAACTTTTTATTCTTGTACACCAGCATGACTGTCTTCAAACAACCACTTCTTGTTTAATTCTTTATCTCAGAACACAGTCATATCAGTTCCTAATTTTTACATCCGTTTTAGCTGCGTGACAGTTTTATCTTTGATAAACAGCAAGTGATCAGCACATCAGTTAGTGACCAATCATGATCTGCATGTTGCATTATAAATATTTATTATGAAGGCTTCAAATAACCAATCAGAGTTCATCTCAGCGAATTATCTATTTATAGTGCTTTGGGTAGAATGAGAGTTATTTCTTTATTTGGTATAATTCTGAGAGTACTAGACGGGGATAGGTTAGTTAGAAAACTCCTCCTTTAGTTTCTTGCACGCTGAACAACATATAAGGTGGAAAAGGTGGAAGGGAATGAACTTTGATGGGCTTCATTTGACTGAACTGAGAAAGAACGTTTCTATAATCTCACCTGCATCCCTGGAAGCTTCTCACTGAACCAACCAAGGTAAGTGATCACCTGGAAATTATTCGATTTCTACTAATGTTTGGTGATGCTTGTTTGTGTCGACTATGTGACTCCTCTTTAAAATGATGGGATTAGAACCTACGTAACAAATTTGTATTTTATTTAATCAGGTTATTTTTGTCCGATATTAAAATTTCTATGACTGAAACATTTAAGACATGAAAAACAGAAGAAACGTGTAATTTCTTCACATCACTGGTACTGAATGAGACAAGCTATAGTGGAGGAATCTCCTCAGGGTGACACTTTCTCTGATAACAGTTTGTATTGCTAATCGTAAGTAGAAAGGGACATTAAAGTATCTGCATGTACAGACACACTCATGAACCTGTGTCTTTGGTATTAAAGTGTCATATTAACAATAAAATTCACTCTGAGGTTTAAAGATGAACTTGATGCTTTTTCAGGAAAGATCAACAGAAATAAACCCTGTTGTCCCAACCAACAAGTTGACCAATCAAGTACCGAAGGTGAAGCTTTTCCATCAGTTGAGTAAGTCAGAGGCTCTTATTGTTGCAAACTTTTCAATTAACACTCGTTATAAGAGTATTTTATCTTGTTGTTTATAAAACAGTTCCAGACGAGGCAGTGAGACATTAACCCTGCAGTGACGCACAAAACCTGGAGACTTTTAATGGGTCCTAACTTTATTTAAGGTGCAAAAATATTAGCACCTTTTTGAACTTTATCTTATGTTTGAATATTGCATTCACAAAGTTCAATGGATTTTATTTAGCTACTTTACTTAAACCAAATGCCTAAAAATGTTAATCTCGACATATACAGAGGTGCCAGAAACCCAAAAAACCTGCATCTGCAGTTGCAGTAAAAGAGATTTCTGCCTCACACTTTAGGGCTTTTTGGTGAATAAATAAATAAAAAACCTCAAAATATATAGACATTTGTGGTGATAATGAAAACGTAAATGAAATGAACACTTTTTGCAAGGCAATTTATGTAGTGTTTAGTACAGTCACCAATCCATTACTGCATGTTGGAACTTAGACGGAAAGGATTAATGATAGTCTTAAAAGGTGAAAAGACAAAAATACGTTCTACTTTGACTCTGAAAAAGAGTTAAAAAGCATTTGCAGCTCAGGTCAGACGGTAGGAGTGGCAAACTCAGTTTTTGAAATTGTCATCTGTGAACATGACAGAAACACCAGGTTTCCCAATAGTCTCTACATTGGTGAATATGATGAAACCATAGACATTAGAGTTAAATGTCAAAATGGAAAACCTGTGCACCTTCTTAGTGAAGCCAGAGAACAAAGGTAGCAAAATTATTTCTTATTTCTACATCTTGATAAACTGCTGCTATGCCACTGCTTACATTGCTTGATGAAGAAAGAATTGTTCTGACTACTTTTTTCTGTTTTTTGTGAAGTGTTATTTCCAACATCAACTTTATCTGTTCAGTTTATCTCATGATTGTCTAATAAGTGTTTAGATTGACTCATTAACAACAGATCATGTTTGGTAAGAGTATTTCCTAATAGGTCATTAGACCAGTTAAATAATTTATGAATAATGCAATGGGGTTTTTTTCTGTAGAGATATTACATAACAAAAAATTATCATCAGCCTCTTCTAAGAAACACTGTTGGCCAGATTCTATTAAGATGCTTCAAAGCACTCTCCAACTCCGTTCAGTCATCAGACAGAGTCAAACTGTATAAATATGAAAATTATAAAAATGTTTGTTTTTCTTCATCAGGAAATGATGATGATGAGGAACATACTTCTTTTGCCATTTGTTCTGCTCTGCATGGCTGCTGTGTTTAAGGAGATCCAAGGACAACCAAACTATGAAGACTTCAAACATAACCACATCATCGTAAACGTGCCATTGAATTTAGATAGCAAAGCTCTTAATGACATATGTACAAACGAAATTGAAAACCGGCACATATTCATAATGAAGAGCAACCAACAAGAATGTAAGCCGACCAATACATTCATTATTGGTAGAGAAAAACCAATCAAAGGAATTTGTAAATCAGAATATAAATATACTGTAACTAATGAAAATCTGAAACGAACGTTCCCATGCAGTAGTGAGACGTTTAATATCATTGTATGTAAGACCCAGGACATTGGAAAACCATTTATTAAAGGCTGTAAATATAATGGTGCTTTTCTCCAG